>JBBMKC010221681.1:0-33909 GCA_037834085.1 Bipalium vagum
TTTATTAGAAATTTTTCCTATTTTAAAAAATATTGAAATTCAATCTCTTCAAGATATTTATGATTTTTTGGAAATTGGATATTATGACTACCTCTGGTAGCCATGACAGCTTTGCTGCATTATGAATCTCCTTGGAAATAATTATTTTAATTTTTTATTTTAAAAAAATCGAAATGGATGCAAATTAAAATTCAATTGATCTTAAAAAAAGAATTGAACAATTAAAAAAATTAATTGTGGTAAAAAATAAATTTGAAACTAATCAATTAAATCAATGGAAGAAAGAGGAATTCAACAAGATTTTACAATTTTTCATAAACTTGTTACTGATGCAGTTAATAAATCTAAACAAGAAACAAAAATTTTGCGAGACGAAAAAGAACAAACAGATAAAGAAAAAGTTAATGAAAATACTTCTATTTTAACTGAAGAAATTTGTGAAAATCTATGACAATAAATAATATTAAGTTCGAATTAACAAAAAATAGGAATAATGAAATTTCTATGAAACATCAAAATTCTGATAATTGGTTAACTTTAACAGTTGGTTTTGAATCTTTTTTGGAAGGAAAATATTATAATAATATAGATAATATTTTTAAAATTTCTTATATTTTATTATTTTTATATTTGAAGAAAATGGTGTTAAAATTTTTTATAATTTTCATTCATTTTTTTATTGCCAAAAATTCAGAAAATTTTTTAAAATGTTTTCCTTATATCCATATGGAGTAGATTAAATGTTATTTATCATCAAACTGGTCTAATGCTTTTTTATTTTGTTTTAAAAGAAATATGTCATGCTTATCAGATTTTATTTGTATTTATTCTAAAATCTTTGTCTGTTATTATCGGATTTATTAATTTATTTTTAAAATTGTGGAGACGACTCCCAGGCAAGGAGCAGAAAGGAAATGACTCGAAAAAATTTACTACTTTGTGATCCAAACATTTTGTGCAAACCTTATGTTGTAATCCTTTAAAACCTTTGCTATATAAATTCTTGATATAAAACTTTAAGCATGATATGTGTATATGTAATAATTGATAAATTCCGGAAAAGGTGAAAAATAAATTAATTAATTAAAACCGAAAAAAAAAAATAAAATATAAATAATATTCACAAAAATAACAGATAAATTAAGATAATTATAAATTTAGAAATACCAAACAAACAAATTACTAAAAATAAAAATAATAACTAAATAATGAAATAAATAACAAAAAAGTTATATAAAAATTAAATATAGTAAATTTATATTACCATAAATAAAAATAGGTTAAAAAATAATATAAATTAAACTTATTTTTAATTAAAAACAGAACAAAAAAGGTAAAAGGGCAAAACAGAATTTTTCTTTTGGATATCAAATTACAGCGTAGCTGTCAGAACATCGACTGTCATAAAAAAAGAACAACTTTTGAGATCCGTATATCAAATATCGTAGCAGAAGAAATGATATTAAATTACATTGGAAATCGGACACTTGTGGGGCAGAGATCAAAAGGAAATTTAATATTACCGTAAATACTCGAATATAAATCGACCTCGGGTATAAATAGAGGGGGGAAAATTGGAAATTCTGTGGAAAACCGTATGACTCTTATATTCGTGCTGCAACTGTTCTGAAAGTATCTCCATAAAAATTACATTGTTTATTTGGTGGTTAAACATTATTTAAAATTTCTAAATGTGATTTAGATTTTTTATGAGAAATTAAACCTGGAAGTGTTCTACAATCTTTTTTACAAATGTCACAGTAGGTTAAATTCATTTTTTTTAAAAAATTTAATTTTTTCAGTATAAAATTTTATGATTTTCTTAGTAATTTTTTTTATTATTTTTTAAGAAAAAATTTGATATTTATAAGTTTTTAAAAACTAGTAATATAAAAATATAATAAATGAAGTAGTACGTAAAACCATACTTTGAGGAGAGGAAAAATGTTTTTACTTTTTTATAGGAGCAAAGCGACTAAAAAATGGTAAAAAAAATATGTCCCCAAAGTTTTTTTTATTTTTTGAGGGAGCCCCCCTCTGGGGGTGAGTAAAGAAAAAAAAGTGTGTCCTATCCTCAAAGTATGGTTTTACCTACTACTATCTCGGTTGAAAATTTTTTGTGCACTGAGATAGAGTATTATATGATGATAATTATCATAAAATAAAAAATGTCATCGATTTACTTTTCGAGATATTCAAAAAATCAATAATGGGATCAGAAATAATGATCGGATCAAAATGAAAGTCAAATCAGCAGGAAGAGCACTTAATTTTCGTTTAGATCAAATTCATAAAATTTTAAAATTATATATTTATGATAAAGATTTTTCTAGGTAAATATTTTTACGCTTGCTTGTCTTTGAAATTTAAACAAAACGGTATATGATTTTGGGTTTCATTTTTTAAGTTCAAAAAAATTGAAAAAATGAATCGCTAAAATCATATAACGTTTTCGGTTCAATTTTAGTTTTTATAATTTAAATTTTTATTTAATTTTTTTAATAATATTGTAATATTTATTAATGTTATGGTATATAATAATATCATATGGACTTTAAATATTTATTAAACTAATATTTAAAGCTCTAAAACGCTAAATAGTTCTTAAATTTAGGCCATACACTTTAAAAGATTCTTAAAAATAAATATTTTAATTTATTCATTATTTTTGTATTTCATTCATTTTATAAAAAATTTATATTGTTTCAACTCATTCTCATAAAACTTTCCTAATATATTTTGACCATTTTTATCTATACAATTGGAGCCTATAATAAATTTTATTTATAATAAATATTTTCTCAATCCATTTTGCTGTATATTCTTTTTCAATTTTATTTTTGTATTTTAAAATTCTTACATGATCTCCAATATTATATTTTGGTTTTTTACTTTGAGCATCTTCAAATTTGGAGGCATTAATAATAGAAGGGTCTTTACTCATTTCTATAGGTGAGTTGATGAATAAATTTTGTTATTATAAATATTTATTAAATTTGGTAATAAGTTTAACCATTTTCTATTTCCTTTCTCTGTAAATTTTTTAAATATCATATTCTTTAAAGTTTTATTGAATTTTTCAATTACAACAGCTTTTCCTTCATTTTCTGTTGAGTAGATTTCAATCTCATTATCATAACAAAACTCTTGGAATATTTTATTGTAAATATTCTGTACCTTTATCAACCAAAATTTTTCTGATTTTCTTTGGTAGTCTCCAAATATTATATCAAATGCATCTGTTATTGATTTTTCAGTTTAATTTTTTAAAGGTATAGCAAAAGCAAAAAAGTATATAAATCGATAACTGTTAATATTATTTTATAATCTTTACCCTGTTTGTTGTGATTCAGCTGCTGTAAGGATAGATTTGTAGTCATAAAACATGCAGGTACGAATTTGAGATTTTTTAATATTGATTTATTATATATTATATTACCATATTGTAGAGTTTAGGAGTAATAATAATATTTTTAATTATAATAACTTTTAAATAATAATAATAATAATGATGATAATAATAACAATAATAATAATAATGAGAAATTTTAAATGATAATAATTAATTTTAATAATAATAATAATTTTTAATTAATAATAATAATTTTTAAATAATATTAATAAGAATATTTTAAAATTAATGTTAATAATTTTTCTAAAAAAATTTTTTATTTTGTGTCATTTTTATATTGACAAAATCCCGCCGTGGGGATTAGTTTTCTTGGGATCAGGCTAATGGGCTTCTATTTCCAAATTATACAGTCGTATTCTTTTTACAAGGGGACCCAGCGAGCTAGGGAACCCCTAGGCGACCTGAGAAGGGCCTAGAGGGTGACCCGAGGACCCCTTGTCGCTCTCATTGAGATCGATTTTGATTATTTTATTTTCTTTTTTTTTGTCAATTTTAGTATTAAAGTATTATTATTATTAAATTTAAATTCAGTATTAGCGGGATTTGAGTTTATCCTTAATAACAGTTCTGTTGTGATCGATTTAACATTTGTAATTGTTGGTACAAATAAAGTTTTATTTTAAATATTTCGAATTGGTTATTAAGGGAGCGGATATTGTATAGTAGAGGGTGTTTTACATTCAAAGGGGTTGAGAGGGATTTCGAACACGAGTTACAGAAAGTGAGGAGTCACGAGCAGACGACCACACGTTGCTACATTTTAGTATAATAGTAACAATATGACTGATTTTCAAAAACGCTAATATCATGTATATATAGATAAATGTCTGCCTGTTAGTATATAAACTACATTGAAAAACAGGTAAAAAATGACTCAGTTATATTAATTAGTTCTTTATGATTCCAAACGTATTCTTAAACAACTCTGACAGTAAGAAATAACAAGTATTTTAGTGATTATCGACTCGGTTTTTAATTTTTTTTATTACATAATTACGTTAATTTTTAGATTGGTGTTATATTCTGCAAACTATATAATGTTAGTGGAAAAATAGATTTAGAGTTCATATCAGAACTGCTTTACTATGCAACATACCAAGGCGTATTACGGAAACGTTTGATGCCATTTTCAAAGAAATTAAGACAACTTATTTTTTCAACAAGACAATGCGACATGTCATGTAAGTCGTAATACCACATCTTTTCCTGGAGGCTAATAATATTCGAGTTATGAAGTGGCCTAAATGTTCTCCAGATCTAAATCCAATTGAAAATTTTTTGGGAATAATTGTACGTTCTATATCAAAATAACAGACAATACTAAGTCGTGAATGAGCTAAAAGGTACCATCTAGGAAGCATAGCAATCTATTTCTCAAGGAACATTTGATAATTTAATTAACAGTATACTAAATCTGGTTTTGAAATAATTACTAATACTTTTTGTAACGTTTTGCATTATTTTAATTATTATTTAATTGTACTTAAAAATAAAATTAACTAATTAAGTTTAAAATTCAATTTATTTAAATTATTTGAACAGTTTAATATATAAAATATATTTTTAGAAAAATCAAATTTCACCATCTAACATAAAGTCAAATGTAAATGATTCAACTTAGTTTTAGTAATAATAAAAATAATAATATTACTATTATTATTGTATTATTTACTATTTCAGTTGTGTAATCATTAATACAAAAAATCAGTCAAATATCGATTTTTCCAAGACAACATAAATATGTACAAATCTTTAATAGAAAAAAATCAATCTTAGCACTTTAACAAATGATTCATTGCAGCTGCACGACGATGAAGATTTGATGATTTCATAAATCAATAATAATAAACTTAAATAAATGATGTAAGATGTCCCTTTTTATATTTTATGAAAAGTGAAGACTTTTTGAGGATGAAGAAACCGGATTTCTTATAGATAAAAATTGATATTTTTGTAACGAATGACACACGGCACAAAAATACAATTATTGTTGCTCAATTTCATATTATTTTTATTATTATTATCATCAACATAATCACATCATCCAATAGAACGATAATAAAAAATGGATTGGTTTTTATCCATTGATAATGATAATAATATTTGTGGTATGGAATAATCTGTGTGTGATTATCACATTGTTTGGATGTGACTGTTAGTGTGTGTGTGATATGATGAGCAATCCGGTTGCTTGAGAGATTTGCTGGCTGGCTCAGGTTAGTAGCACACTGTTTTTTGTGTTCATATCAGCCAGGGAGTCAATGAAGAACAATTAGATGACGATTGAGATTTGACTGGTGTCGATGATTGTGAGCTGATCAGAACTGGTGAGGACGGTTCTGTGAAATCTATCGGCACAGTGTCCAGACTGCTATTGATATTATTGTTGTTATTGATATTATTATTATGCACTCTGCCAACTGATTGTTGGCGAGGACGATTTGATGCCGGAATAGATTGCACTTTCACTGCACTTCTATCTTTTTTTAAATGCTGGCGACGTAAATTGAATTGTGCTTCTTCTAGTCCTGCTCCGTCACTGGTAATTCTATTTTTTATCAATTACATCAAAATATTTTAATAACAATTGATAATTACTAAAAAATTTAAATTATAAAAAAACATGATTTTTTATTATTATTATTATTATTATTATTTAACTTTAAAATATATCAATTTTGGAATTCAAAACTTATCCAGGAATTAAAATTGAAGAAAATCAGAATTCTTTAGTTTTCATTTGATTTTTTTTAATTTCAATTCATTGTTAACAATTTATCATTACTATTATTGAAAACAAAGATCATTACATCAATTAACTTTCTAAAAAAATTTTTTGACTCTAATAAATCAGGATATAAAAAATATTTTTTCAATTAATTTTTTCAAAAATTATCATTAATCAATATACTTATATTGATCGATTTTGGGTTGAGATTTATGGGAAGACAGAAATTCTTAACTTTTAACGATTTTTAAAGATTCCCATTTTAATCGATTATTATTTTATAGAAATGTTTAATTTGATGACTGAATAATAATTTTGCAATAACAATTCCTTACGTATTGATAACTTCATCGAGAGCTTCCGTCATGACTTCTTTTTGATTGGAGGTAAAGTCAGCGTGAGAATTAGAAATGAATGAGGAATACATTTTCTGGTTGATTGCGTCACCGCTTTTCGTAAGATTGATGATTTGATTTAACTGCTTCAAATCTTTTAACTGTTCATTTTGTACATCCAAGTTCATAGATTCCATTTCTTCATAGAGATCATTGAGATTCTTGGTGATCTAAACGGTTTACATATAGTTTTATTTATTTACTCAAAACAATTTTAATGTGACAATTATAGAGATCAGGGGTAACCGACATTGTCGATAATTAATTTCTGACAGGTCGGTAGTAATATCACTTTACATTTCAAAATATAAATTTCTGCCAGTGTTTCACGATTTTTTAATAATACTAAAATAATCAATAGTTTTTTTGGAATGAAAAAATTTTAACAATTTTTGTCATATCTGTTTAGTGCAGATTTAGAAGATACGAATTTTTTAAAAATGTACACATTAAAGAAAAATTTCACCATGATTCTTTAGAAACTGAAGAAACTACTCCACCAGGACATAATAATTCATCAATGGAAAATAAAACATATGCCCCGAAAATAAGTTGAGCTATTCTCAGAAAAAATTGTCGTAGCCAAAATCCAGTCGTTAGCAAATATCTCTCTCATCAGCATTTTAATGATGCTAATTACATATCGACTTTGTACGAAAACGGAATTATAATTATTAATTCTGTTTTTTCTCAAGAGTATTCCAATATTATCAATATCATTTTTTTGTATTTTTTGTATTTTTATTTTAATATTATCATTATTATTATTGGTGAAATGAAAAATTCGAATATATAAATATGGTTCTTTTTAAGTTATAACAAACTGGCGAACAAAATACGATTGATGTCTAATATAGAGTTCATTGACGATTTCTCCCTCCAGTGATTTCAAACAAAAAGTTCAATGCTAGAGATCAACCATATTTCTACAATAAGACTTCTTTATTGAATATTTGTCATTACGATTGACTCAATAGACGAACAAAGTTTTTATATGACTGTTGCGTCATAATTTTTAAATTTTATATACACTTTAATATATTGTTTTAACCTTCGTAAACCTTAGAAGTTTATGGATTAATTAATTAAACTTTCTCGGATCTATATAATTTTAAATGAAATAAAAAAATTTAATTTAAAACATAATACGAAATAAAAATAATAATGATAATGTTACTAACCTGGTCCTTACTGGAATCGAGATAAATTTGTTTCTGTTGCTGATCAAGTAAGCTCAAATAAGCTGAACGGACATTGAAATATCTGTCTATGGTATTCTGAGAATGACTATCAGGATTATGAGTGAATTTCACAGATGACTCAATAAAATCATATAATGGATTTGCACAATAAAAGTCGTCAATATCATTCTGAATAACTGGATCTAAACCTGACGATTCTGATTTTAATTTTCGCTTTGATGAATCAAATTTAACGACATCATTGACTTTCGAATAATGACAAACATCATAGGATTTAATTATTGGAATTTTCTGAGGAGGCTGTAAATAAGTTCCATAAATTATTTTTTCTTCAAATATGTCATTTTTCTATTTTTTTATTATTATTATTATTATTATTATTATTATTTATTTTCAATATTAATACGGTTTTATTTGAAGTCAAAAAATATCCAATACTTTTTCCATGAAATTATTTCATAACACTTAGAAGTTTAGTGAAAATAAATATACAAGATATAGTGGTGAATTTTCCAAATTGGCAAACAATTACTTAATTATTCGTTAACAACCTCGAAGTCTGAGAAAATGCAATCAGGAAATAATTATTTGGTGACAACTAGTTTATTTGGCTCGTGTTTGTGGAAGATATTTCAAAACCTCAATATTTAACTTCTGATATTTTTAATTTGAAATGAATAGAGATAAATTATTTATTCTAACTGAATTATTCACTGATCAGAAAAAATTACCTTGTATACATATTTATAAGTTAAGTTAATCCTAATAAACAAAAAAGTAGTATTAGTGGTAAGCGCAATCGTGATTTTCAAGAAAATTCTTTTTAGAAACACAAGAAATAGTTTAGAAAGCTTAAATTATTTAATCTAAAATGAAAATTGATGTATTGATGCAATATAAAATCCCCTTTTCTAAATAATAAAGATTATAACTAAGTCCGAATGCACTATTTATGAATTCAAACAATTTGTTTATATTACATTTCAACAAATGATTTATTATTCAGATATCGGGTAGACTAGAACCTACCGATTCCAATTATCTGAATAAGGTCATTGGTTGTTTTAATGTTCGTTGGAATTAAAAAATACTGATTCTATGATGTTCA
This sequence comes from Bipalium vagum, assembly GCA_037834085.1. Lineage (NCBI taxonomy): Eukaryota > Metazoa > Platyhelminthes > Tricladida > Geoplanidae > Bipalium > Bipalium vagum. The sequence goes on from JBBMKC010221681.1 coordinate 8,846, forward strand.
ACTTTATTATCGATTTTCAAGTCACAGAAGGATTCTAATAAAGTCATATAACAAATTATTGATATGTTAATGAATGCTAGTCATTCTGGTAATGTTATTTAGAACAATAAAAACATGATAATTTATATTATTATATTGATTTTAATTAAATGTAAATATTTAAAATATGTTGAAAATAAACGATCAATGGTATATCAATTCAAGATTATTTATTATTAATTGAAAAAGTTGACTATAATTATAATCAATTTTATTGTTATTACCGTGTAATAAGCAGTTGGAATTCTCTTGTTTTGGGGCTGTATGGATTTTGAAAATGCAGATTTTGACTGATTAGTGTGAATATTTGAATTCATAGACATATGTTTCTGGTCGAAATTCTTTTTGCTTAAGAAATCACTGGTTGTGTTATCTTCAATTTCCCGAGTATTGTAATGACCTCTGTGAAATGAAGTAAAATTCATTTGATTTTTCGGTATTGGAGATATTGTGTATTGCTGTTTCGTTGAGTAAACAACAGGGGCAACAACTGGAATTCTATTAAATACACAAAATAATTATTGGCAATTTCTTTCTATTTCTATTGCACCCAATTTCATTAACAAATCTCACATTAATAGAAATAGTTAAATAAAATCAATATAATTAATCTAAAATAGCATGAGAAATTTTCACTTTTTGTCATGTTACATATTTTTCTGTTTTGTGAAACAAAATAATTAATAACTAAGTAATATATTATCGATCGGCATTACATTTATAAATTTTTGAAAAAGAGTACAAAATTATTTCAAATAGAAATTTTTTAAATTACTTTGATAACTTCGGAGCATTATTACTATTTATATCCGATCTCATTTGCCAGACATCGGTGCTGTGGACACCATATTCCGAAACGGGGTCAACAACGGATTTTGAATGACATATAGGACTTCCCAGTCTAGGAGGGGAATTATCTTTTTCTGATCTACCAAGTTCTTGTAATTTGGTGTTCAGCAAAGGTCCTAGAGAAGCTCTTCTTTGATCAGTAGAGGAAGAGACTTGAGGTTTTTTGTGTGAAAAGAAAGATGTTGAGTGCGGATAACAAGATTGCAACTGTTGATTTATCTCTCTGATAATGTCTGGCAATTTCAAAACATTCTGAAACTTTGGAGGCTGAAATATTATTATTATTATTATTACTATTATTAATTTATTACTATTATTATTTGTTTATTTATTTTATTTTTATTATTTCTGCTTTTATTAATACATAATTATTATTTAAAGCCTTGTATTGTAATTCTTTTTTTTTATTTGTATTATTACTTATTATTTTTTATTAGTATGTCTACTAGTAATAGTACTTTTTTAATAGTATATTTTGTTATTATTAATAGTTTATTTTTAATTTTTTATTATTTCATAAAATTTACAGTAATATATATAAAAATATAATTAATTTAAAAATGATATTCGTCAATATTTTGTTCGACTGATAATGAGAAAAATAGGAAATTTCCACTGAAAAATTGTATTATTTTTAAATTTATTTCTATTATTAATATTTTATTATTTTAAATTTATTACATTCAATTAAGTTTTTTTTCAATGAACACACACAGAAAGAAAATAATTAATTTCACCAATAAGATAAAAATAAATAGAATAAAATGAAATTATTGCTGTGACATTTCACATTTATTCTATTACCGCTTTGAATCTCCATTTAAAATAAAACCGGCACTGTATATATATATATATATATATGTATTACTAATTATGTTTTGGCACTCAAAAATTACAATGATGTGCAACTCGTTAACATTAAGAACTTTCCAGTGGGTTTCGTGTTTGATTGGTAGATTTTCATTTTTTAATAAAATGCGAAGAAAAGAAAATAATAGGTGTTTATTTAAAAATGGCGGGAAAAAATTACAAATTCATTATTTTAACCAGAATTGACAATAAGTCAATGACAATAAGCGTTGATGACATTTTATAGAATCGATGGATTCCTACTACACTTTTATGCGGAAAATCTGCGGTGTAGATATAGTACATTAAGGAAAGAGATTTTCTTTAACGATTTTGATCTGTGTCAACCAATGACAAAAACACAAACGGTTTCTTTAAAGTCACACCCAACAAAATATGTAATTATCAGCAAGTAAAACATCAAGATTTCTGTTCTCATTTGAAGAAATTTTCCATACTGCAATTTTCATTTTTCTATTTTCCTCGTTCACCACAAATCAACTTTACCCTTGAATTTACAATTGTTGAGCCAATCAAGTTTGGGATGGTCACTTTACAACACTCAACTTTGTTGGATTTTATTATCTATTTCAAATTTCCCCCCCTTTCCCTTTTCTCCTGTCAAGAATATTATAATCAATAATATTTTTCAGATAACCATTATATATTTTCGTAATGATTTTTTTTTAAAATCTTTAAGCTTTTGTTGCAGATGAATTGATCAATCGATTTTAAAGTTATTTTAACATTAACCAAAAATATATATATGAAAATCGAAATATTTTCTTTTCAATTGGAATATTAATGTAAACCTCAAAAAACGGAAATGAATTTTAGCTTTAAAATAGAACGCAATTGTTATAAGAAAAAATCATTTTACAATTAATAATGTCACAAACTTTGTTCAAGTTATCCTTCATAGTATCCGAAGCTAAAACGTTGTGCAGCCTTGCCAATTCTACAGATAAATCGATTGTTGATCCATAAAAAACAATTTCCTTTTTCACACTATTCTGAAGCTCGTCAATGTTTTCCTCATTTTGGATTGAAGATATGTGGCGCAGAAATTCTCTCATGCGAGGAATTTCCTCTTTAAAACATTCATTGAGAAATATCATAAAATGTTCTTTGTCACCAAATTCTGAGAAATTAGCTAATGACTGAAAATATAGATTTTCATGAAGAACGGTGGCATCCATATCACTACTTACTTGCAATGATTTGGCAATCAATGTCAGTGTTCTTTGAACGGAAGGTTTTTCTGAAAAATGCGAAACAAGACCGAAAAGGTGCGGAGATAAAATAGCTGGGCATAGGAGTCGAAGAAATATACAACCGGAAACTATGACGTCACAGTGAAGTGCTTTTTTTTCTTTCTCTTCACTTTTCTTGGAAGAAGATTCTAAGATTTTTCTCCAACAAGTGAAAACAAGCTTCAATTGTCTGGAAAATGTTTACATTCGTAAAACGAAACCAATATTGATCATTCCAAATACTTGGGAAATTCGTGATCTTTACTTTCGTAAATCTTACACCAAATTTGTTTCAAAGATTCGATTAGTCGATGTTGATTGTCTAGGGTGACAATTTTTGGATCTTCCGTGCCAAAATTCATACGAGAAGAGTCTACTTCAATTGTCACATTTTTAAACATAACGTCACGAATAAATGAGTGAAGCATATTATGCAAATACTGAAAAAAATAGTTTATAAATTTCACTCATTAAACATTAAATTTCTATTACCTGGGAACCGACAAGTTTCATATGACTTTCGATTATTTTGGTAACAATAGTGTTAGCACGTAGAGTCATGGAATTATTTTCTGTAAACATTGAAATAATATAAGGATAATAATTAATATTTATAATAATTTTTAATAATTATAATGGTAATAATGATAATAATAAATTAGATAATCTGAATAATGAATTGATTAATTCTGCATTCATTGTATTTTCAGGTTGTGAAAAAAGTACAAATATATTTTATTGTACTGAAATTCGTGTAAAGAAAAATGGACCTGAATTGACTTCTGTTCCTTTCAAAAATTTTTCCGATTCCAAGAAATTTAACGCGAAATTTAATTTTAGAGCTTGAAACTTAGCTGTCATTAAACAGATTTCTATTTGGCATGACAAAGTAAATCAATCGTGTCTGATTGATCTTTCAATCTGTTTATACCAGAATGTTAACCAATGTCGCCAATGTATATCACAAATTATTTGTTTGCAATAATTGTAATCCACAAGATCAGAGAATTTCGTAATTAATAATTTTAATTTAGAAAGAAAAATTTAATCTTTATATTGGTTTTTAATTTTTATAACTTAATTTCTTTGTACAATTAAAAATTTCATTAGAAAGGTAGTTCAATTATTAAATCAATCAATATTTTTAAATTAATCTTTTATTAATAATTTCTCACTGTGAAAATTGATTATGAATATGATAAAAATTTTCTTTTTTCATATAAAAAAGACCTTGTAAATAATTTTATTTTTAATTTAATTTTAAAATTAAAACAACAACAACAACAACAACAATAATAATAATAATAATAATAATAATAATAATAATAATAATAATAATAATAATAATAATCAATAAAAATAATATTCAATTAAAATTGTTTTTAAGTCATTTCAAATTTCTATTTAAATATTTTAATCGATAATTCATTATTTATTTCATTAATTTAATATAAATGAAAATCTTAAAATATTTATTATAACTGTTAATAAACGTAAAAATATAAGTAAGAAATTACCAAGATCATTGACTTCTTGGGAAATTAGATTGGTAAGAAATTCGACAATTGTGCCATTACTTTCGTGTATGTTTACCAAGCAACTTGCTACTTCTTCTCTTAACTTTACTGGCAAATTTTTTTCAAGGAAGAGAATTAGATCGAGATAATTTTTAATGGCAATCTAAAAATTCCACTTTAAGAAAATTTGTACTAGTATTTAAAGGATAATCAATAAAAAAATTTTAAAAATCGCGTTTACATGTAACATTATACAATGCGAAAAATGTATTTGTCTATCCACCTTACCTTACCTTTCTTTAGTAAATTTTGGTGCCAGTATTTATTCAAAAAAAGAGTCTCCAACAAAATTCGAATGTCAAAATAAAAAATTTTTTTGAAGATAATATTTGAAAAATTGTTATAGCCAAAAATAAAATTATAATAATAGCACTTTATTTTATCAATGTATTGATCACAAAATGAATTTCGATATAAAATCTTAGTATTGCCAAATATATATTATGATTTTAAGAAAAATATTTGAATTTTATTTTTTGGAATCTTATTGGAAATTAATTCAAAGGAAGAAGGAATTGAGGATGAAAAAAACGAGAATTGATATTATCATAATGAAAATATCAATATCACACAAAATTCATTTGCATAGATTCATTAAATGTTTAAAAAGTGGAATTTTGGAAAAAATTTTATCAAATCTTTTATTTACTAAAAGACTTATAAATCTTTTTTTAATTTTTAATATTATTAATTTTTGAATATTCTTTTTTGAATATTCTGACTAATTATTTAATATATTTCATTTTTTAATATGCTTATATAACACGAAAATTATAATTATTTATTAAATTTAATTATTTATTTTTTAAAAAGCCATGTTTTATTTTATATTAAGCTCTTGAAAAATTATAAATAGACCTTTAATTTTTTTTAATTTATCAAAATTGTTAGATTCTTAGTTTCTACACTTTAGATTATTACACATCAATAGTCCTTCATTTCCATAAAAAAAATATATTGAAAGCACCCTTAATCATTCATTTCTTTCCAAATGCTTCTTTTTAAATTATTTTGTTTGATCAAATTCAAATTTATTTTTATCTACTCAAATATTCCTCCTTTTGAAAATGACAATACTTTTCTTCATTTATCGGCTTATATTGTAACAATAAAATTCACAAACTATACTAATTTTTATCTATTATATATATATATATATATATGTGTGTGTGTGTGTAACTGATAGTCAACAAAGTGAACAATAAAAGTTCGATACAAGTTTTAATTATATCAAATATATACAAAATCTATAACAGTATCGATTGTTTTCAGTACCTAATATAAATATTTTTCAGAAAGTGCTGATTCTTTTCTGAAACATTTAAATATCACCTCCAACGGATTCTTTAAAAAAATCAATTACATTCAATTTATTCACCTGAATTTGTCTATCATGCACCTTAAATAAAATTTCTAAAAATCAAGATATTTTTTATTATTGTTTGAATAACAAAATGACAATTTTCACACAATTTAATCAAAAATTTCCTTAATGTTAAGCAAATTACAATAAAAGATCAAAAAAGTAAAAGTAATTAAATATTATAAATATTTAATTAGTAAAGTTAATTTAATATATACTCATAAAAAATATTAAATAAATAATACGAATTTCTTTAAAACCATAAATTCTAAAAATTTCAATCACGAGTATAATAATTTCTTTATTTTAATTTTCAATTTTTTAGTTCAATCTCTGTTATTCACAGCATCAATGAGTCAAGTATTTAAAAATAAAAATCCCATTATACATTACACGTATATACATAAAAGAATTGTAGAATAATACCCGAAGGGCCTGAGAGTCAGAATTAACATAATTCAATATCATTATTTTCACAATCAAGAATTATTTGACTTAAGTTATTCCTTGAGAAAAATATAAGGATCAATAATTAAAATTCGAATCATTTTAATTTTGATGAAGACGGTAGCACAACGCAAGCCGTCAATCAATTTACAAATCTTATCCAAATATTTGTTCACTAATGAAACTCGAATCAAAAGTCTTGTGCAGGATGACTTATGGATTACTTAACAGCCAAAACAATATCAAACAAAAATCATTAAAAGTAATTTATAGATAGAAAAAATTATTTCCAAAATAAAATAATTTTTAGTCTACTTACTTTCTTAACACTTCCTAATGTTAAAGTGAAAATGAAATATTATTAACCAATAAATAAAGGTTAACATAATTGATTTCTTATATTTATAATTAGCAATAATTACAAACATTCAAACATTGAGAACTTTCGATTTACGGGTTAATAGTATTATCATTTATAATTTATTTCTTACTATAATTATCAAAATTAGTAACCATGTGTAAAACACAATATTTTTACCATTAAATAAATTCAAGATTTATTATTATTATTTTTAATATTATTATTATTATTATTATTATTATTATTATTATTATTATTATTATTATTATATTAATATTTATATTTATTATTAGTGCTATTAATATTATTATACTCATTTTAAATTAAATTTTGATCATAAAGAGCATTATCACCAAAAATTTTCAATTAAAATAATGAAATGAAACCTGGGCCAGCATATCATACGATTCGCATTTCAGTACTTTTAATGCCTCATAACGTAATTTAACGCGCAGCTGAATGGGATTTGTATTTAGATCCGGTAGGATATCGAGCGATTTGATATTAAACCAAGCTTGAATTTCATTCTTACTACTGAGATTGGCGATAGTAAACATAGCACCACCTTGAACAAAATATCAATACGATCATTTCATCACTTAAGTTCATTTATCTTTACCAATGCATTGCATACTGTTTTTTCTTTTTTTCTTTTTAGAATGTTTAATCGGATCAGGTTCTTTATAAAGATTGATACTTAACGTTTTAAAATGCGGCAAATTACTGAATTAAAAAAATGAAACCAAATTAAATGATAGAAGTAAATGAAATTGTTTTAAAATATTTCAAATTTTTGTTTAGGTTATAAAAGGAAAACAATTTAGATCCACATATTTTTATGGAAAAATTGAAAGTTATAATTTTAAAATTTTTATAAAAAATCAATAATATTTTTTTATTTCAATGACTTCTGTAATATTTTTAAGTAAACAATAACAAAATAAACAATATGTTATAAGTAAACAAATAAGAAAAAAATATTTTTTTAAAACACAAATCAGAAATTTTTAATACCAAAAATTATGATCCAAATTTGTTTATTAAATTTAAAAATTTGTTTTTGAATGATCTCTACATATACTAAATAAAATATTATCATTGGAATCAAGAAATCAAAAAACTGATTAAAAAATATTTTACTCTATTTACTTGGCTATCACTTGAATGTATTAAAAATATTTTAAATTAACATAAATAAACCAAAAAATATTCCATGAATTTCGATTTTCTTTTCATTTACATTAGGAAATATTAGTTCATATTTATTTAACAATTTGTATTCAGATAAAGTTTAATTCAATTATCATAAAATGAAATATTTAACTGTTCATGAATCAAAAAATTATTAAGAGCCAAATAGATGAGATGAACTCAATGAGGTTTATCAGCAAATATAAATTACGGGGCACAATTAACAGTTTTACCTTTGTTGACAAAAAAATATATTTATGTGGAATATTTATTGTATGTAAATTCAGATTACATATAATTGTTTTTTTAATGTACATATTTAATTGTACATATTCATATAACATTTTTCATTTATCTTTTAGATTTTAATTTGTAATCATGAAGAAACAAGGTGAAATATTTGCATCTTTCAAAAATGAATTTTCTATTTGTAAGACTCTTTCATTCGTTGAGAAGGCTTTCCCAGAATGTCCGCCATCATATCAACAGGTGAACAAAGTAGGTACTGGTGGTCCAGTTTCACTGACAATAAATGATGATGCCGAAAAAAATTTGAAAGCTGTTGATGGAAACCCATTCCTTGCTCTTCGGAAAATGTCAGATAAGTTTGATATTCCTCGTAATGTCTGCCTGCACGATCCACTATAACTGCAACAGTGTACAATGATAGTTGCCTAACACTTGCATTTGCAATTATTAAAGGAAAAAAAGCAAAACGTTTCTTTCATTCATGAAAATGCGCTCTCCACGTTGCACAAATTGTCAAAGATTCTACTGCGACAGTTCTTAAACATCCCCCATACTCACCCGATCTGTCACCTTGTGACTAATTATTGTTTGACCGTCTAAGTCAATTATTAGCTATTAAAAAATTCACAATGACCAAATGCTAGATAATGTAATAACAGCAATTTTTTCCACACCAACTGAAAAATTTGAGGCAGCTTTTTAACAATGGATCGAAAGATTGGAGATGATGGCCCTAACCCATGATAATTATGTTTATGAAAAATTTCTGGATTAACGTATTACTTTTTTATCTAAATTTTGTGTTCCGTTTTTTATAAAAATAGTTTTTTTGTCAACCAAGATATTATAAGTGCAAATTTTTACTAAAAAATCGAATTTATTCTTTTTATTTAATAAAGAACATGGAAATAATATATAGAAATACGAAATAAAATTGGTCAAATAAATTGTTTATCACTTTAATTTAATAATTAATTCTTAATTAAAATTTTAAATTTCAATTTAAAAAACTGTCCTAATTTTCAACATAATACAGTAAATACATCATTTTTATTAGTCAAAGTGTAATAAATATTGGATGTTATGTTAATATTTAATTGATTTCTGATTTTCTAGAGACACAAATTTTATTTATTGTTGATTTTTATTGTAAGAAAATACTATCTAATATTTTCTTAAATTTAGGCAAAATTTTATATATCAATAGAAAATAGATACTACAAAACAAATAAACGACGTTTTGATAAATAAACTTTAAATATTTCATTTACCATTTGAAATAAAAAATTAATTTCGATACAATTCGCAATAACATGATAGGATGTTAATTTTTATATTATTCTTATACAATAACAGAAAATAAATATCTCTGATCTTATACTTTTTACTTTTTATAATAATTCTCAGTTGTACCAGTAACTCCAGATTTAAATTTTGTAAATAATATATATATATATATATATATATATATATTAATTTCAGAAAATCCTTGTTAAAAAAAACTTATTTAATTGTAAAATAAATTTCATTTTTCACATGATTAAATTTTAAATCTACCAAATATAACCTGTAAGATGATCGAATAAAACCCCTATAATTTTCTCATTGAGTACAGAAAGAATAACAGATAAAACAAGAATTATTTATTTTTTTTAAGAAAATACAAATCAACATATTATTGATAACCTACACTTACTTAATTAACAAACTTTATTTTAAATAAAACTATTCATTTAAAAATTTAATTAAGTAAACCTTTAAGTATTAATTAAATCTTAACAGATATAATTAAAACTTTCTAAAAAACTTTTACAACAGTATATATTCCAGTACTTTTGGTGACAATTTTAAGAACTTCCAAAAAGGCCTTAATATGTTAGTTGACACAATAAATTAAGATGCTAAATAACAAAATACAAAATTGATTTTCTTCAATCAAATATATATCTGTTAAATCCAATTGTCACTCAATAAAATTGTGACGAAAATGAAAAGAAATTAGTGTAATCACTTAAAAAATGAAAATATACAAAAATTTATTTAAAAAACAGATTAAAAATATTGTTAAAATAATTCTAAAGATTAATTAATATTTCCTTATTGTTAGTAAGTCAATATATGAAAATTTTCAATTTTATTGACAAACTTTGATTTTGAAAAAATATTTTATAAATATAATCGTTAAAAAGTCAATTATTATTATTATTTTTATTATTATTTTTTTTTATTATTATTATTATTTATTATTATTATTATTATTATTAGTCTAATATATGTAAGTACAACTTCTAGAATGTATGAATTTAAACTATAAATTACATTTATATTATTATGTAAAATAACTTTGAAAACATTTTAATTTTTAAAAATTATTAATCAATAAATAAAAGTTCCGTATTAAAATAATCATTAAAATGTCTTAATTGAATTTATTTTTAATTGATTTTAGTTGTATAATTATTTTTTTCTATTAGGTTGTAAAGTTCAAAATCCAACTTATTATAAACTAATTTTTGAGACCATATTTCTCAACAATAAATTTTAAAAAAATTATAATTACTATTTACTTAATGTTAGTAACATGTTGTTTTACTGATTAGTTTGATTTAATAATTTTGATCAGCATTCTTGCATGTTTTGGGGTGTAAAATTTCAGTTGTTGGGTTGCAAAATCAAGGATTAATCCTGGAATTTTTGATAAAATATCCATGCCAATTATACATTCGAGTTCATTATTTTCCATCACTTTTAATGTATGATAAATATCATGACCCATTATTCTAATGATACTTCTGCATGTGCCTAATAAGGGTACTGATTTGCCGTCTACACCTATCACTGATATTGGAGATGTGTTAACTGAATCTTGCTCTTCCAAATTTAGTATTCGAGCGTCGATAAGGGATGTTTGTGCTCCAGTATCTACTAGAGCCAGAACTCTATGTTTATTTACTCTGATCGTAATCATAGGTCGGGTTTCGTTGGTTATAAATGAATTTCTTACACAATTTATACTAGATGGCGGTGAATTATTGTCAATTCTAGTTATATGGTGAAAATTAAAATCAGTAAATATATCCATTTGATAGATCAATGAGGGATTTTGTTGCATGTTGACTGTGGCATTATATTCTGCCAAAGTTAATAAGGTTATAAATTCTGTTTAAGTTATAGAAGAGGCCAGTCTCGTCCATATTATATATATTAATTAAACTGGCAATTTTTAAAAATTAGTAATTAAAAAGAAAGTATCATGAAAATAATAATAAAAGAGTTTAAAATTATATATATAATATCTTTTAGTTTTGTAATAATTTTCAGTTTCAAAATAAAAGATATCTAATTTACCAAGATAAAATATTGGGGCTATCAAACATTTTTAATCCTATTAGAAACTGAATTTTTTCTCAGTCATAAAAAAATGTTTGACATTTACATTTTTTTCATTATATATAAGAAATCCTATGTTTGAGTATTTGGTTCTTTAGTAACAGAACTTTTTATTAATTGTATTATTAATTGTATTTTTATTAATTATATTGTGATCAAAATTTAAAATTTTCTATTTCTCACAAATCAAATTTGATAAAAAGAAACATTAACTGATTTAACAATAAAAACAATCAGTAACAGACAAAATAAAAGAAATTAAATAAATATTTATAATACAATGTGGTGTGATAAAAACACACTCTGTCATGTATCTTTTGAAATAAGATTTTAGTTTCTAAGGAAATCTCTAAATAAATATATTTATGTATGAACGATATACAATCAATAAACGAACTCAGTGAGAAACACATTTGAAACACTTTCTACGAAACACATTATATAATAATTATCATCAATAGTTACTGAGGTAACGATAATTAATTTAATTTCATGTATTCAAGAACATTAAAAATCCCTTTCTGTTAATAATCAAATTTTAGTTTCAGTAAACCAAGATATTAAAGTACAGTCTGTCACACTCAGTAGCTCACAAAACACCAAGAGATATGGTAAGAGGTCCGACAATCATATCACAATATTGATGATTAATTTCTGATTAAATCATCAATAATTTCCAATTTTAACTCAATTGCAGTTGCGGGTAATCTTCTCGTTTGGTCTCATTTTCGTTTTTAAAAAATTGTTTATATATATTTTCAATTTCAGATGTAATAGTTCTTTCAAACAGATTTAGACAATCTTAGTTTAGTGATTAATTCATTCATAATATACGTATATCGACAAGAATGGAACATGAAAATGAATTTACTAACTTGAGCACAATGTCTTCGGCCCAGAACACAGTACCATCACTATTGGCCAATTTACTTGTGGTTTTGGCAAGTATGACCTTATCAACGCTCACTTCACAGAAATATCTGAAATCGAAGACAAGTTAATAACGGAAGTGAAAATGAAGACCAAATCACACAAACCTCCGTTGAGTTGAAAGATACTTGGATTCAAATACGGTTATTTTGAGACTATTATTGAGTCGATTTTCGTTTTCAAAATTTGGTTTCAATGTTTGTTGCAATCTGAAAGAAATTAACATCAGAATAAAATATCGACCATAATTCATTTTTTCATGATACAAATATATTCAAAAATCGATGAAAACCAAAAAACCAATAAATTGATATTATACTTGTCTGTATTATGTGCTAAAACCGAAATGTTACAATAAGCAATACATCCGTTCACAAATAGAAACTCATCCAAAACGAAGTTTGAAACCAAAGTTCATTGATCCAACTTTTGAAAATATGAACATTATTTTAAATGAAAACTTAATTCCCCTTTTCAAAAATCTAAAAGAAAATCTCGATATTACAGTTTTTGGCTACAAAAAGTAAAGATCCTAAGACTTTTGCGTTGATCAAAGAAGAGTATTTGTGAAATTATTTGTGAAATTATGCATATTTTGTTAAAAGATGATTCTAAGCTAAAAAATGATAACGGGTTATTGATCACTGAAAGTTAGGTCATACATATTAATTATGATTATATAAATAAATAAAAGAAACTAATCAAAGAAGAATAACATTTTTCGATATGTTCAAAAAACGGTTTTTTTAACATATGTTCAAGAAATAAAAATGTCAGTTATAAGAATTGTGACAGAAAGATGATTAAAAACTAACAGTACCGTAACGATTTTATATTTTCATAATAAAATATGAATTCAATGATGCACTTTTAATAAAAAAGAAAATTATCTATTATATATGCTTCTTTCATAAATTTTTTGTCAGTATTTAGGCCATTATATTTTAATTTTATTATCCATTATTTCATTTTTTTTTAATGTTTCTTCGAAGAAGTAATCAATTAACATGACTGTCGATTTGAAATAATTTAATTGGAATAAATAATAATAATATTATTAATATTATTAAGAATAATAATATTAATAATAACAGTAATAATAATAATAATAATAATAATAAAAAATATTATGAAATCACGTAATAATAATGGAAAAAAATTGTATAATATAAAAGATTAGATTCAATTATTTTATTAATTAAATGATAAGTACCTTCTCATCCAACATTGCTTTTCCAATAATGATCTTGCGGCAAATATTCTTTTTGTCATTATCAGACCCTTTAAATTACTATCGTAACCAGAATCGGAATTTATATCAACAGCTAAACTAGTCACACTAAAGCAGTGAGATCTGTCACCCACTAAACTCGGGTGCACATCGGTAATAATGGAATCTTTTTGCAAATTATGACGAGCCATGCATATGGACGAAATATCTATTGTGAGGTCTCCAGTAGACTGGGTGATAAGCTGGCTGAAAGAATTTAATTCTTTGATTATGAATGAAAAAATAAATACGAAATAAAGTCTGAAACATTCAACCAATCTACCTAATCTCAGATGGATTAGACATGATGCATTATTCACAAAAATCGTTGATGGGTCATAATGAATTTCATTTACGGCTGAACTACTACTAAAATTATTATTATTATTACTATTATTGGTAATTTTTGGTTATTGTTATAAAACAAATACAGTTGCAAAATAATCGATTAGTCGTTATTTTTAATGTATTCACATCGACTTCTAATTAGTTATATAATTAAGGATCGAAATCATTAAATCACATTTCCAAAATTCAAAGATTTGTATAATCATATATAATTTAATACATGGTAATCGTTTTCATAAATATACAGAAATGAGATAAAGAATCATTTAAAAGACTTAAAATGAGATATGATTTGTGTATAAAGTTATGGAAAACTGTTTTTTAAAAATTCAATTTTAAGTGAAAACTTGCTAACTTGAAATTAAAACCAAAATTTTTGATCAATATTAAATCACTAAAATTTCATATTACAAAGTAATTAAACACGAAATGGATAAACACAAATGTTTTAACACAAATGACGCTTTATGGATAAAATTATGAATAACTTCAAATTGATTTGTCGGTCACAGATTGAGATTTTAATATAATTTCGAAATTATTTCATTGAAACATTTCAGAAACAGTACTATTCAAAAAAACCATTGATAAAATTGATATCATTTCTCCTTATGTGAGAATAATAGAACTTATACTATTTTTAAAAACAGAAAAAAAATTATTAGATAATTTTAATTTTCACTAATTTTGTTTCTTACCAATAGATCTCATAAAATCTTGACATTGACTTGTGAAGGACTCTCGTGGTGATGATTTTAGACGAATAACTCACATTTTCATAATTTCGCATTGGTACAAAATTATAAGAACTCGCTTTTATATAATAGGTGTACAGCTATAACTCAATTTTGCCAATTATGTTTTTAATTTTTAATAATGAAATTTTTGCATTTTATGTCGTTTATCTGGAAATATAAAAATGTCAAAAAAGACTACATAAAAGATTGCCCGTTAAACTGTACAGAATTTGAGAAATATTATTAATGATGAAAATGATCTGTAATTCTTAATTACTTTGATTTGAGTCAATGTCAGTTAATTTTAAAAATAATACTTACACACCTAATAAAATAATAATTATCAAAGTCATTTAATTACCAAATAATAGATGAAAAAATGTAAAATAAACCAAGCCTTCTTAAATTTACTCACAGAATTACCTTGGAAGAGCTGTGTGAGATTGACTCGCCACAATTATAAAGCTGTATAACAATATTAATAAATAATTTATTAACAGAAAAGGTTTTAATTAGAAAAATAATGAATAGTGCAAAAATTTGAAAATTCTTCATATCAATTCAGTACCATTCAGTAACGTGTATCATTTTGAAAAATTTTCTTGACATAAACTGGCTTATATTTTTGACAGGTAATAATTAGTAATACATTATCATACTTTTGAAAATCTTAACTTATTTCAAAATAGAATTTGATTATAAGAGTCCAAGCGATCTTTATCATTTCTATTATTCTCTTTATAACTAATAAAAATTATTTTAATAGGTTCAGTAAATAAAATATTCAATTTTAGTAAAGTTCCAATTTAATAATAATAATGTTTCATCAAAATGAAGAGTAGATAGAAAAAAGCACTAAAATTACTTAGGTTTCAAAATGCTTCGTGGACTTTTCGATTCAGATTTCTCTTCTGATTTTTTCCTATTAAGTCTACTTAGACTCAAGCTGCGTTTTAAATTGGAAACAGACTTTGTTGGTAAACTAAAATTTCAATAGACTTAATTGTGTTAGGAATTATTGGACAAATAAAAAAATGAAAAAAATATCGATTTTCTTTTACAAAATTTTACAAAAATAGCACAAACCTGCTTTCAAAATGTCCTTCTTTCCCTGATGAAGGTAACGAGGAATTCAATTTCATGTTACTTTTTGCACGACGGAAAAACTTACTGCCGTTTCGTAAAATACCACTCTTGATGAAAAAATAACAATTATAATGTTTGGTCGATAATAATAATTTTGAAATGTATGGATAACATTATAAAAAATACTGTTAATTAAAGTAATATTGATATTAATTTGAAGCTCAAAATTGACAAATTAATTAAATTAACCTATTTAAAGATTGAATACTGCAGTTTAAAAAATAGGTCATTTTACATTGATTGGTAAATACATAAATGTATTGAATTTTTAATAAAAGAAAGTTTTTTTTTAAGTTTAAAAGTTGATCGAATAGAAATGAATGAGTTTATTGGTCATTGTAAAAGAAGGAATGTTTGAATTCATAAAACACTATTGTATTTTTTACTATAGTCTTCGGGAAAAATCTATAATTCGTTTTTATTTAATTGATAAAAACGGTTTGTTTTCTTCTAATAGGGAACAATTTTATAAATAGTAACACAATTTCCAATTTAAATAAACAATACAAATAATAGAACAAAATTACCAAATAAATATATAATTGACCACAATAAATATATATCCGTCACACAAGTTCAATTTGACTTCATGAAAAATTCAAAAATCCTGATAAAATATACAGAAATTATTTTTTATTGATTTCATCTTTTTCTTTTCAAAAGTGGAAAATTCGAAAATAAAATAATTTCACAAGGCTTTGATAAAAAAAACTTTTATTTCAGCAGATTAAATCACAGAAGATTGAATTTCAACAAAAAACTCCATTTCATATGCATAACTCCTTTAGATCACAAAAAAATCTCGGTGCTTTCTTTGAACAATATTTCCCGGTTAAATTGCGTTTTAAAATCGAAATTAACAAAATAAAGTATATTTTGACAAGGGAATTTTTTCTGTTGTTGTCACTAGTAACATTTGATGCTCACATTTAACAGGTGTGTATAAATCTCTTAACGATGTTTGTAAATGATGATTACAGTAAAAAGACTTGTAGAAAAATGGTTTTTAAATATTTGAATCCCAAACCACTCCCGTGCACAATATTAAAATAATAATCCAATTTTATTTAATTCAAACTTTACAATGTAATCTTAAAGTCAATTAATATCTACCAATAGGAATTATATTTCCAAATTACATAATTTACGTGCATTTCCAATACCATCTTGAAAAAATTCATTAAGAAAATTTTGTCCTTTATTCAGTTAAGTATGTCTGGCTTATTTGTATTGATTTGTAAACAATGTTTCTTTAAATAACGTAATTGTAATTTTTAAGTTAACTGTGCAATTATCAAAAATCTTTTGACATGTCGTGTTAACAAACACGATTGACGAATTAAGCAAAATATGGGAATTCTTCACTGAACAAATATCTTAAAAGTTTGTTTGATTTTAGGAATTGAAAAAAATTATCAATATGAAATACTATTGACAAATCGAAGTCTGAGCCCACAATTGAAACCCTTTATTATTTAAATAGACTAACCACAGTTTTATGTTGAAAGTCATCGTATCAATCAATTTATTTCATGAACACAAAACATTCTTATTAATACTAATTAAAATTCATAAAAACCGTTGAAGATTTTTAAGCATAAAGCATCTTGTTTTTTCTTTTTGAAGAACATGTATATATAAGCCTCAAATTTTCAATTATTGTCAGCGTTTTTTGTGTATTCTTTTGTTTATAATTGGAATTGTTTTAAAAACCAAATATTTTTTGTTTCGACTTTTAATTTTGATTTTGAAAAAAATTCTTTAAAAAGAAAGCGAATGATTTTTTGAAAAATGAAAGGCGTTGAACGATTAACTTATCTCCAGATGAGCAAAGTACATTTATATTATGTGAAAATCTGCCAATTTTCTTTATTAAAAAATCGATTTATATTGATTTCATAAAATTTTATTAGTAAAAAATTCAATTTACAATTTATTTAAAGAAAAATATAAAATTGAATTTAAACCATTGTGAATTAGAAAGCGGATTAAGAACAAATTAAAAGGAGAGATGTCACGTGTCACAGATTAAAATTAGTTAACTTCATAATAAAGAATTAGATTCTTCAGGGCATATTTGTGAGATTTTTTCATTTGAAAATTAGAATCAACTCAGAAAAGATTCTTTCATAATATTCAAAGAAATATTGATATATAATAATTTTTAAAGGAAGATTTAATGTTAAAAATAAATTAAATTGATATTTCATATATAATGAAATTATTGAATCCAATTGTAATAAAACTCATTATTATTATTACTACAAAACATAATTAAATTTCAAACATTAAAGATAGTTTTTAATTATTCAAGAATAAGCTATTTATATTGTTATTCTATTTAGTTCATCATCATTAAAGTACATAATACAATAAAGCTTATTTGAACCAACAACTTTAAGGATTTTTAATATATATCATCCACTCAGCTTAACACAATATCTTTATAATTTCAATAATATTCACAATTTTAGATAAATTAATTTTCTTAATTCAAGTGAACGTATTTATATTAAATATTATTTTATATATAATTCACTGACCCAAATTAACTAGACTATATAAATCAATATCAAATGACAATTTTCTTGCACTCACAAAATGATCTGAGATTGATATAGTAGTAAATTTCATGTGTCACCATTTGGTGTTGTACGAGCAAATTCTGAATTATTAGATTTGTATTTATTAGAATGCCTGTTAAAGCTTTAAAATTAAAAACAGAACCAATTAATCAATTTTGTCAACATAATAACATAATCCTTGAATTTTTTTGGATTGAGATTAATATTTGATAATATTCAAAATATTGAATTGAAATCTTCTGGAATATCAAGATTTTTTTGTTATCGATATCCAAAGAAAGTAATTTTAAGATAATCAAGTAAGGAATATATAATGAAGAATTTTATATTAAAATCCCTTTTTGAAACCTTCTATTTCCGGTTTCAATCCTTTCATTTATCGATTATCAAACTTGATAATTATTTATGGTTTAAAATGTAATAAATGACTGAAAACCAAAAATATTACAATGTATTATCTTTTGTACCTCGTTCACGTCTTCAAGAATCTAATTTGATGAAAACAGCACAACCGAGACAACATGTAGCCTAGTTAATCGAAAAGACAGCTTTTGTTTATATTTAATGAAAGTTTATTAAAAAAAAGAACTCCACAATACACAAGGTAAAATATTCAAAGATTGTTATTCTTCATTTAAATTTTGAAAAAGGTGTATTATGAAAATTAGATATCTTAGTTTACCTATAGTTGGAGTTTTAAAAGGTTTAATTCAAACTATAATTTTTTTCTTTATACTATAATTAAATCAAATATACTCAAATTTGGATTAAAACCTTGGAATAAGTAAATATGAAGATAAATCTTGAATAATCCAATTTTTAAGATCTATTTACTCCTATATTTCTCCTTATAAGTCTTCATAACTGAACTTGAGAAATAAAAAAAATTGTCAAAAGTCAAAATTTTTTAAAACGTAAAACTTTATACAATTTATTCAAATTCGTTCTAAAAATTCAGGACTTTAAAATATATTAATTACCTTTACATATTGCTTGCTGATTACATTGCTGTTCAAATGTGATAATGAAGAATTGGAATTGTATCTTTCACTATCGTGATTTTTTGAACTAATCGTTGAATCTGAATTAAAAATACATTGAAATATGAAGTATACAAAATAAAAAAAAATTACTATCATCAATACATGAATAACTGTCTGGCATTTGATTAGTATTTAATTCGATGTCTAGTCTACATTGATCAATATGATCTGGAATTGGAAATTCCTCTAAACTCTTAATATGTAATTAAATGTTAATTTCAATAAAAAATTAATACAGGATCCGTTTCAAATATATAAAATTTCGAATCGTTTTCCATTAATATACAAAATTGGGGTTTCCAAACACTATTATTATCATCATTTTGAATATCTTCGTTAGAAATGTCTTAAATGTGATAAAGTACAATATATATAAATATTCATAAGATTAACCTTGTACATCTAACCAGCCTTTTATACAAGATGGAAAATTACAAATCATTTTGTTAAATATAATTTATAAAAGAATCACAAGGAAATTTCATAATAAGACAAATATTTTAAATAAAAAAAATCACTATTACTTCAATAAAACAAATCTTTTTTATAATTAATTTATTTTAGAAACTTAAGTTATAATGACTTTTAAATGTAAAATATTTTAAATTATTCAACTTAAAATTGATTAAAATTAACATATTTACAATAATTCTATAAGCTTTATATGATTTTAAAATTTCATTTCAAAATGTTCCATTTCATTTTAAATAGACTTTAATAAGGCTCATGAGAATTTTCAATTACACGTTATTGTAAAAATTTCTTAATCAAAGTTTTATGTTGACAGACTAATGATTTTAACCTCCCTACTGGTATCAGAATCGAATAACAAAAAATTATTGAATAAATATGTTGAATTTGTATAATAATGATAAATTACAGTGCGTGTAAAAAGTCTGTCAACCCCCTATAAAAAATACTAATTTTAATTGAAAAGAATATTTTAAACAACGAAAATTATTAAATGAACAGGTTTTAATATTGAATAGGATATCCCTTTGATTTCTTGACCAATTGTATTTTTTGGGCATTGAGTTCACAAATTTCTGGCAAGTGTTACGAGAAAGGTTGTACTATTTGTTTTGGATCTCATTCCATAAATCTTCAGCACAATTATGTTTTATTGGATTTAGTTGACGTTTAAGGATACCCCAGATATTTTCTATGAGATTCAGGTCAGGAGAATTACCTGGCCAAGGTAAGACTTCAATATTTTTATTTTTTTAGGAAAGCCTGGGTACTTTTGGCCTTATGAGGAGGAGCCAAATCTTTTTGAAAAACGAATGCTGCTTTTGAAAAGACTAATGATTTGCAAACTATATCTAAGTCATGAAGTATGTCTTTTTGATATCTCTCGGCATTCATATTTCCATTGATTTTTTTTAGAATTCCAACTCCATTACTACTGAAGCAACCCCAGACATGAATAATTGGGCCATGTCCCATAACTGGGTGGGTAAAGACAGGGTTATACTTTTCCAATGTAGTTCTTCGAACCAATAACCTATTTGATGACAAAAAGGATTGAAAGAAACACTCATCGCTGAATACCACATTTCCCCATTTATCTGCATCCCAAGCCCTGTAAGTCTTAACCCAGGAAAGTCTTTTGAGTCGTTGATGCATTTTCAAATACGGCTTCTTAATTGCTGTATAACTACGAAAACCATATTTTTTCAGAATTTTCTGGACGGTACTGACAGAAGCATTTCGGACATAACTTGAATTGTACCTATTGGTGATATAAGGAACAGATGCAAAGCGGTTCGCTTGATGGTAATTATAATTATGACTCAAATATTTTTCCATAGATTATAGCTTTTTCCATAAAATATTGACTTTTCCATAGATTAAGGATATTTCCATAGACTTTAAATTTTTTATATAAAATGATAAAAATTTCATAGATTTTAAAAGTAAACAAAACAAGAACTATAAACAAAAGAAATTTTAAATAGCAAAATTTTTATTTTAATTAAATTTTTCATAATACAGGTCATAATTTTTTATATCTTTTTGAGGCTCCTTTTTTTATTCTTAACATCAACAAGATTACTTAAATCCCAATATTTCAAAATTTGAACAAGTGAGAACATTTCCTATTCTTACTAAAATGACTACAAGAACAAAAGTTATCTTTCCAAGTTTTAATAATGCTGTTTCTCGAAATGTAAACTAAATCTTTTTTGATCATATGTGATCATATTTCTTGATCAGTTTATTTTCATCAAAAACCATTTCTTTTTTGTTATAAGTCTTTTTTAAACACGGAATTGTTTCAGAATATTTTTTAAAGTATCCCTTGACATGTCTAAAAATTCGGAAAAACGTAATCTTTCCCAATCTGCATATTTTTCTTTTATGAGTAGATTTAATCGTTCAAGAGAATTGGTGGTTGACGTAGAAAACACGGGATAAGATTCAAACCAATTTTGATTTTTACCATATAAAGTAAGAAAAATTTATCAATGAATTCCTTTGATTGCCTAAATGTGCTGTAGTTTCTTTTTAAAACTGTGACAAATTAAATACTTTTTTATGTAGACTTGTCTTCACTTTGGGAAAAGCAAATTGACGGTCAAACGAACCTACGATTTAGATCGGAAAACCCAACAATGATTATGGGAAGAGACAGATATTTGTTCATCAGAAGGTTGTTTCTTTATGTTAAAAATTCTCTTTATTCCTCTTTCGTCCATTTTGATAAATTTTAATTTTAAAACCTTTGGAATGTCAGTACAATCAATTTGTCTACCCAAACTAATGCAATGCAAGGAATGATCAATGTTTGAAAAGCAATGTTTGAAAAGACAAAACATTACTTAAGCACCTGAAAAGACTTATTCCAGGATAACAGATAAGTTTAAAAAGAAAAGGGAACATTGTCTTATATCAAAGATCAGGAATTATAATGTCGTACTGATCAAGGAGAGAAATTCAATTATTATTATGACGGAGCATTAGGAAACTATTTATCCGTACGAAAGATATTGTTTTTTCAATATGGAACTCAAAGTTAAAATATTATATTGAAGGTGGTTGATGAATGCTTCGGTGTATAAATTTTAAACTAAGACTCTACTAGTGAGGTTTAATGGGACTTTATTGAAAAATTTTATTGTCCTATACAAACAGACAGCAAACTGGTTATGATTTGCATATACTGTTGGGTTTATATGCATAACTTAATACAATAAACCAAGCAACAAGCAAGGCTGCTTTTTATTTAATGTATTTGCTAAATATTTATAAGTATAATAATAAATGAACCACTGTATAATCAAAAGAACAAAGAGTTCAGGAAAACGCAAAAACAGGAAAAACAGTGACTTATTTAAAATCAAAGAAATGGTTGTTATTGACATGAAAAGTTTTAGATTTCTGTATCGGCTCTAGCTTTATTTTTTTTAAATGTTATAGGTATTAATAATTTTCCTGACCACATTTTTTCCATAATTGTATTAATTTCTGAGTTTTAAAATTCTGGTGCTCAGAGCGTTTAGAAGTTCGATTCCACCCAAGACCCTCCGGCTTCGATTATTAATGTTCTGATATAAATGTACTATCTTCTTCCGAGTTTGAATTCGACTTCATCCAGTAAAATATAATATTTTTGCTTGTTTGCTTCGTCATGACCTCTGATTCAAAGGGACTTTGACATCAATAATTAAGTATCCTTTAAGCCTCTTATTGACAATTGCATACCTGAAAACTAACTGCCAAGAGCGAATAAGAGAGACATTCAGAAAACCAAAATCAAGGATAGTGGATCTCAAAGAGGCTTTCTATTATGAGGATGGAGAAGAGGAAATAGACGTGAATGTAAAAAGAATTGATACTATCCTGGTACTATCCTTGGTACTATCAAAACCGTGGAGACAGCCAATGCATTTAGAAGAAAACATGAAGCAATAAAAAATTTATTTGGAAACGGAATAATAAGAAGATGCAAAGCGACATGGAACACTTCAAGGAAAAACATGGATTCTAAAAATCAAGAGTCAGGTGTTAGTGGAAGAAATACATATGCTGGAACTGAAAAAGCTATAAAGTATATAGCTGATTTTTATGACATGAAAGACTTGAGAGAGACAGTCATAGAATAGTGCGAAATCTGACAAAAGCATAAAGAAGTCATAACGAAGACGAAAGAAGATACAATAAAATTTCGCTATTAAATTACTATGAATCTTGTCGTAACACTTAGGTAGTAAAGTTTAATGACCACTTCACTTTTTTCAAAAAGTGTACGCAAATGGATGAATCAAAACAACTACAAATAACACTATATTACCAAAGTTACAACCACAATGTCTCTCTGAAGAATGATCAAATCGAATTTTCAATAAAATATTTACAATCACACAATTAGATGTCTAAATAACGAATAATCGATCAAACTAAAAGCTAAATGTTTTGATACAAAATAATAATCAATTAAATAATTAAATTAAAATGTTAATAGAATATCGATTAAAATACAAAAAGGAAAACAAAGAAAACAACGATATCTTCACCAATTCTGTTGACGACAGATCCAAAGTGTGGTTTGCTGAGCTCAATCCGGTTCGTTCAGAAACCCCCTAATATCACAGGAACCATCATAAGCTACTGTTTCATAATTGACGACATGAAAATGAATTAAAAATTGAGTTCCTCGAAAATCTTCTGTCAACAACAATAAGTTTTGAAACTTTCGACAAAATAATTCTTCCGATGAAATAAAAACAACAAATTTTCTTTAATCTCTCTTTTGTGGCAATCCGCTACGGATTTCAACTCATTAAATATCCTCCTGGTCAGACGATCAATCAATCGTAGACCAGTTTTATCAATGGGGAATGTCAATTCCCTTTGTAGATCTTTATTCCTAAAGAAAATTTATAAGAAATACAGAACCCAATGATAGACTGGTTTTGAGTTTATGGATAGAAAATAATGAAAACTCAGAAATTTAAAATGTGAAAAATCTAAATGGCAAAAATCTTAAGTTAAATTTAATATTTTAAAAAGATCTAAAGTTAAGAAAAAAAGATAAATTTCGTTTAAAATGTTTTCTATGGAAAATTTTTAGAGAATGTTAGAAACCTTAAAGATATTAAGATAGTTTTTGATTATGAAAAATTATAAAAATTAATTTCAAAACCAAATTATAAATATTCTACAAAATTTAGTGAAGATGTTGCCGTTCATTTAGAAATAATGGTGAACAAGATAAATATTATTTTACAGGAGTTACAATTTAAAAATATGAAGTATAATATTTTTTGCATAAAATAACATTTTTGACACAACTACTAATTATTATTGTCAAGTTTAACTTATTTTTATTTTCTGTTTATTCATAACTGTTTAATTCCATATATACAGTACCTGCAAAAAGTATTCGTACGATCACCTTTTTCATAATAAAACTTAGATTTAGAAAAGATAAAGA
>JBBMKC010221682.1:0-22405 GCA_037834085.1 Bipalium vagum
ATAATAATAATAATAATAATAATAATAATAATAATAATAATAATAATAATAATAATAATAATAATAATATAAAATAGTGATATATCAATAATTTTTATAATACCAATAATAATCAATAAAATCAAATCAAATAATAATCAATATTTTTTTGATAGGAAGCATGAAATAATTTGTACAATAAATTGGTAAGTAAAAACAACACTTTAAAAATATTTTCATGTTCCCTTTAAGCCATCTCTCCTCATATGCCAACCAACTTATCGCTCTTATTATTATTTCCACAGTCAATATCACTCCTTAAATACATCTTCCTCTCTTTCTCTCTTCCTCTCATCTTCTACACTTCCTCTCCTAAACCTCTTCTTTCTTTAAGTCATAGATTTTTGAGGTCTTCAATCAATAAATACATTTTCTCATGTCCTTGTTATCGTGATCGTTGTCATCGACATATTCTTCTTCGAGTTCACTTTTCTCTTCTTGTTCTTGTTGCTCAGTGTGATGCATCTGACGGTGTTGGTGGTAATCACGATGACCATGATGATTATGGTGATGAGAGTGATGGTGGTGACTGTGATACTGGTGATGGGCGGCCCTTATGCAATCATCTATCGTCTGATCTTGTTTGTAGTCTTGTTCCTGGGACCTTTGTTGTAGAAGTTGGTCTTGTGGGTCATCAGTGGATTTTGTTCTGACAAGGGAGTGGTGTGAATGAAGTTGGGCATTTTGGTGGGATTGGTGATGATGATGATGCTGATGAACATCTGATGTTGTTGATTCGTTCTGACTGGTCTTTAGGCAACGCAACTGGTGCTTATTGGCTGCCGTGGCACAGGTAAACACTCGACCGCACAGTTTGCACTGCATGTCCGCCGTTTTCAAATGCATCTTCAAATGAATAATTCGAATGTGATAACGAATACTGCTCTTGATGTCGTACATTTTACCACAAAATTTGCATTTGTAGTTCTTCTTTCCAGGTACACCTCCCGGCCCTACTCGTATTTCGCAAGAATCCAACAGACGATTGAGCTCATCGGAATTAAGAGTTTTCCTCGTTTCGTGTGCTCTAGGCCTCGACAAAAAATTCATGAATGCTCCACCTCCTAATCGTTTATGATTTTGCACTCTATCGGAAAAGTCACCGGATGACTCTTTTACTGCAGCATTGCGCGAAAACGTTGTAACAGGAGAGCTAGACCGATTGGTCCAAAGAACCGATTCGGTAGGATTATGGTAACCGTTTTCTGTCACCATTGATAAATAAGGCACACGTTTGCCGTTAAGGGGACTATTTTCAGTCATGGTACCACAATTATCGTGATCAACCAACGGCTCGGTGGGAAACATGGTATTATTGGAAGAAGTTGACGAGGTGGCCGTGGAAATAGCAGCTGCAGCGGCAACGTTAGCGGTATTACTGAGAAAGCTCTAAATGTGAAGAGCGCTTTCAAGTATCAATGGACAAATTGTTCAGAGAAACCAAAAACTTTAATTACATTTTCGTTTTAATTAAACAGACATTATACCAAAGATTTGATTTTTTTAAAAATTGGATCAAAATATTGTGAAAAGACATAAATTGAAAACTGTAGAGGTTATTAAGATTGTGACTGTGAAATTCAATAGTTATCATTTTCACAATAAAAAGAACTCGTGTATTTAAAATAAAATTTTACTTTTAAAAAAAAGTTTTATATTTTTTTAAATTATGAAATTTTCAGCCATTAAAAAGTTTACTAAAAATTAAAACCCAATATTTTGTTCTTCCTCAACAGGTTTCATTTTAAAAGTTAATTTCTATTTAGCATTATTAACTTAATTTTAAATAAGAAAATCCTTAAAAAGATAAATTAAATTTTAATAAAATATTTTATAAAAAAACATGTTATTTAAGATTTTATTGGTCAAAGTATCATATAATCTCTCTTATCTCAAAACAGAAAATTTAAGAAATAGACAAGATATCCATTTAAATTCAGAATTAAAATAATAAAATAATAATATATTAAATAATAATAATAATAAAGTATTCCAAAATCAATAAAAATTCACGTTAGAGTTTGTTTAGAAAAACATCAACATCTTTGCAAAATGTTTATTAAAACAAAGTTAAAGTCGGAAAAATGAGAAAAAGATATATTTATTTATAATATTCGATTGCTTTTTTCTGTCAGACAAAAATAATGAAAACCTTTATAATACGGAATACCAATCGATAATGATACAACATGCCTCACAAGCCTACGAAAGATTCCACTCTATAATCACCATTCGTCTTTATCAAAATTCTAACAACCTGTATGGTAATCATTAAAATTATGAAAAAAATGTTACAACGGTTTTCAATTTGGAATTTTTCTGCAAACGTCAATGACGGAAAATCAAGTGAAACTAGTTGAACATTCAAGTACTTGTAATGCGAAAAAAAGAATGGCAGTTATCGAACAAGAGCAGTTAGACAACATTAAGAAAAACAATATAGAACATTTTTGATGAAGAATAATTGTGATTTGCAATTTGTCTATCAATCCTTACAAATTCGAAAATCATAAATGAAAGAAAATCTCGGTGTAGAGAATTAAAATAAATGGAAATCGTTCATCAGAAGGAGAGCAGAAGTTTGATGCAGTGCAGAGATTGAAAGAACTTAATGTTAAAAGTGAAAACAGCTATTTTTTGAATAAAAAATTGAAAAAAGGGAAAATATTTATACAGAAAACAGATTTCCAATCAAAATCGAAGTTATCCGCTTGAATAAATTTTTGGCAGAGAAAAAGATAAGACTCAATTCTGGACGTTCATAAGTAAAAAATAACACCAAGATTGAAGTATGAATTAGGTCGACACACAAGTAAAGTTGTATCATCAAAAAAGGACACAGAGCAGGAATATTAAGTAAATAAATCGGCACCATTGTCTTCTACAATCTCAATCCATTTCAAGGGTAATTTCAAGATTACTAGCATAGAATAGAAAAATTTTGGACGGAAATATTTACAGCTTCAAAAGAAACGAACATTTTCACACCAGGACATGTATTGCTAGCATTTTATTATTATTATTATTATTATTATTATTATTATTATTATTATTTTCTAATCATTTTATGAGTTACATTTCTCTAGTTAATATTAATTCAATTTATTAATATTTATGTTATATTATATTATTATTTATTATGAAATACTAAATTTTATTATTACGGAAATCGAAAATGGTTTTACCGATAACAGAAATTGGAAATCGCTTTCTCTCAGAGAATTATCGCCATTATGAGAAGACTTGGCCAACAAATTCGAATCGCAGCGACTCGGAATCACTGTCTATGATATATATATATATATTATGATATATATGATTTTTGATATCGATCATAATTAATAAATTATTATTTTTAGATTTTGTCATTGATTTATTTATAACAATTATTGCTAATTAACAATGATAAGTTTGAATCAATTCAACTTGGCACTACATTTTTAAAATCTGGTGACAGATTTAATTGATTTCATTATGTTGGTTAAACTATGTAGTGTCAGTTTTAACTGATATAAATACAAACTAAAATAATGAAGATAAACTAAAATGGATAAAGATTTTCTTAATATGATAGCCAGGTCAGTTTCCTATTTCTAAATAAATAATTTATCATTAATTAAATATTAGAGATGCAAGTAAAATGAAATTCACCTCTCCGTTGGGTGCAATGGTAAGATGAAATTAACTAAGACGAAAACAACAACAGACGGTCTAGTGTGGCGATGTAAAAATACGAAAGACGTAAGAAAAACAATAATTATTCGTTCGGGCTCATGGTTGACATCTTTCAAAATTGAAATCAGGCAAATGGATTTTTGATTTCTTAATCTCAGGCTTTTATGTGATGTCACATTTCATTGATTACATTATTTAGTGACATATTCAATTGATGGTTGTTGTTGTGTCAAGTTAAATTGATCCTAAGTATGGATTGACTTTTATTTACTAATTATTATAAAATGTTGATTTATTATCGACTTTTTATATTTCACAATTATAAATTTTTTAATTGATCTTTATATGATTATCTTCATCGATAAATAGAAATATTGATTTTTTAAAAATTTTTTAATTAATCATTTTTTTTAAAATATCTTTTTATATTAAATTATTGTATTCGATTTGTTTTCAATGCAATCATCGATAATTAGCAAGACTGATTTTTTAATTGATTTTTATAATAAATTATTACAATTGTTTCTTAATATTTATACAAATTATAAATTATCGAATTTGATATATTTTCATTGAACATAATTTTTTAAAATTTTACTGATCAAATATTAATTACTGAATTTTTAAAAAGAATTTTTTATTACAAATTATCTTCATCGATTTATTTTTTCAAAACAAAAATTAGAAATACCGATATTTTTATCTTAATATATAATCGATTTTGTTAATTTTTACATCATAAAATCGACAGATCAGAAAAATATTACCTCTGAACTACTGCCGCCCCCAACTAGATTGGTTTCTGACTTGATCAAGCAGTTCAACGCTGCAAAAGACGAGGGCGAGCTGCTCGACAGCGGCAAAATTGTGGAGAGAGAATTCGAAAGAGAATCCGAACTGGGATAAGATATTCGGTTGTTGGAAAACAGAACGGGTTCCTGGTTTGGCCGAAAACCCGTAGACGACTGAGAACAACAAAAATCTACGTTACCATGAGAACAATTGGTGAACGAGTTTAGGAAGGAGTTTTGGTAATTAATTCCGTGATTCTTTTTCATTAGACCGTCACAAGATGGGGATTTGGCGCTGTTGCCCACACCACTCGATGCGTATTGCATCAGTTCGCCGACTTTTTCCAAGAGATTAATGGACGTTTTGAAAGCCATTAGCATGTCCTCTTTTGGTATCGATTCAGCCGTGTTTGCGGCACATTGGACCTGATTTAGAATTATCAAATAATAATTATTAAGATAATAATTATCATTTTAATAATTCTAAATCGTAAAAAATTTTCGTACCATAGACTGAAATGACCGAATCGGAGACATGATGAGTGACAGATCCATATTCAGAGTTATAATTTGAAAATTCCGCAATTAAGTTCGTTTAAACAAATTTCGAAATTAATAAAAGAAAAAGTTTATTTTAAAACAATTTAATGATTTATTGGAAATGTTAAATAAATTTATTTTACAGATGAAAAATTTTCACCTGTTTTATGTAAAAATTCTTTATTTGATAATTTTTTGATTAATGAAGTAATAATAGTGATATTATGTTAATGTTAAAAATGTCAGATAAAATATAAAAAGATTTTGTTAAATTTTAAAAAATTGATTTTAATTATTAAAAAAATGATTTAATTAATGAAAAATGTTAATTTATTTTACCGAAATTGTTTTAAAATAAATTTTAAATTGTTAATCAATTAATAATTATTATTATATTATGTAGAGACACGATTACAATGATACACGGTTGTAAAATGTTGAGTCAGTGATGGTGTTGGAATCGACTTCAGACCAGATGGTCGCTTTGGTATATGCTGTTCATTATATGCCAGATTATAGCCTGAGCTTAATTGGTAACTATGATACAGTCAAAATCACCAAAATACTCCGAAATCTAGTCTGGGTGATTTAAGGACCAACATAAAACTCTTTGGTTCATATACGCATATAATCGATCTTTGCATTTTCGTTGATATAATTGATGTAATATTTTGATCATACTCACCTCAGTGTATTTCCATTTCCAGCTTAACAATCAGACATACTAATTCCATAAACTTCGATTCCAACCTTATGTTATACATCTCTTGTATTTATGTTTTACAATCATTTATAATTTTACACTTTACACTTTTCTTAGCTTATCTCAGGAGTTATGCAGACTACCATTAGTCGAAAAGATTATTATTCTTTAATGAAAAAATTAACATTGTACATGTAATTATTTAGAGTTGGAAGCAACTGAAATTGTTATATAAATCGATTCATTATATTTCATTCGATACAGACATATATTATTAATCCGCAACTTTTTTATTATAGTAAATCTAAATAATAATTGAATTCTCTGTGTTGAATAGTGAACGATAGGTTGAACACATATTGATTAACCCAACAATAGTAACAAATTTTAATGATTAATTTAAAAATTTTTAAGAAAACTAAATAAATTAGAAATAAAATATTAAAAAGTTTTAAATTTATTTTAATTATTTTTTTATAAATTAATTTTATTCGCAAAAATGATTTTAGTTGAAAAATATAAAAATTATATAAATAAATAAAAACTAAACCTAATTATTATTTTAAAAATTTTGAAAAAAAAATATTTATTTTTAGAAATGAAAACAATTTTTATATGTTTAAAAGCATATTATTTCTTTAAATAATAAAGTTTTTTTTTAACTTAATGACCTTATTGTTTCCCATCAGTTGCTCTTCATACGAGATGGAGATATATTATTCCGACTTTGGAAAGCCATGTAGAGATTTTATTTATTTATGTTTTCTGCAGCTTTTTTTTAATAAAAATAATAAAATATAATATCCTTATAAAATTTGGAAATGTATAACATAGGGTACGCAAGATATCAAATGAATTCTCAGGGCCCGAAATATGCTTAGCAGCTGATGATTATTTCAGAATAGAATCAGCTTGAGAAACGAGTAAACTATTCACTATAACGATTAGAAGTAACGCTTTATTTATTGAACAAAAGTTTTGTTGACAAAAGAAACGTTGAATAAAGTACAAGTCAACAATTCTTTTCCTTATTTAAGGAAGAATAAAAGTTTAAATTGCAAAAAACTTCTATTCCGAGAAACGAGCTCGATGATTTTAACTATTTACTTATTCCTGCTTATTTACAAAGTTGAATCAAATATGTTTTACCATTCCACGGAGATCTGTGTTTTCAAAACGCCACAGAAGCTTACAGTTTTGTCTCCGATTGAATGTGCTCTTCAATGCTACTTTAGTGATTGCAGCGGTTTCCAATTTGATGTGACGAACATGGTCTGCTTGTTGTATGGAGAGTCCAAAATAGAAAAAGACAATACTAAGTGTCCCAATATCACCACATTTATCGCAAACAAAAATATGGAAAAGGTTTTAATTCCGTTTTTCGTTAAAATCGATCAATGTTTTTAATTTAGTGCCCCACAGTTGCGCCAAATCACCGAATTACAATTATAAGAAGGCTGAGCAAATACTTTGGCTTAGAAGAAAATGTGACTTTCAAGATTACTGAAATAGGTTCAACGACCTCCATTGGCAAATTTATGAATTCTTCTTTCTTTGCGGTTCTGATCACAACGAAAATCAATAAGCTTTTCATATTGAAGCCCCCTTTTTTTCAATGTTTCATAAGCATTACAAGTTTCTGTATTGGTTTCGTACACAATTTTCTGTCTTACGCAACTGACAACACTTGTAATGACCACATGACGTGCCTTGCCAATCTACGTAGCCCTATAAGACGACCACACGTCAAAAATCAAGTACTTCTCATTATGGAGGTCAAGTATGTCGACTATCCCAGATTCATTCAGGAAATGGTTCAAAATAGATGGCATCTGGTTTTGGTTCCCAAGAATGGGTTTCACAAACCGATCATCCAAAATATACTCAGATATTTTAAACTTTGTAAGAACAATTACTTTTCTATTGAAAACATTTGCTTTGGCGACCTTGACGTAGAACACACAACGTAGAACGTCCCTTATCGTGTCTTAGCACTCATATCTTTGTTGAGCCTTTGGATTGGTGTTGTCATGCGATTTAGTAACAATAAATGTTGGATTCAATTTCTCTTTTAAAGTTTTATTAACAAAAAAAGAAAAATGAAATAAAGTCGAACATGTTTAAAGCTTAACTCGGGGACTATCGGTATTTTGTCGCGTTATCCGTTTTTCGTGTGAAGCACTTTTATATAATTTATGACGTCATCCATTATAAAATAATAAAACATTATAAATTCGAACACTCTGGCACTCACGTAGGCATATATAAAAGGCAAGTTTAAAAGATTCCCTTCAGTTAAGATCACAGTATAAAGACTCGTCGTAAATGTGGTAGTTTTTGCTATCCACTTAAGTTACACCATATTTTCCATTTTAACTGTCTCTCTCTTCATACCAAAAACCTCAAACGTATAATCCGTGCACCAATCACAAAAGACACGGGGAATAATGCTAAGATGGTCAAACAAAATCAACAAAGAACCTAAACCTAAGCAATATCGTTTCTTACAGACTGGTTATCTCAAATGACTTGGATACACAAATAATATTTCTTATTTACACATAGACCCCAACAATAACAAAAACCGTCAACATAACTGTGATTTTGGAATGGTCTTGATGGACTGTTGTTGGTTTCGGTCCATTTTTGCAAGCCTCTAACGTGCTAGTCGACTGCATACTCATAAATCAATGTCTCATAGCCAGTAATAATGTGGCCCATGAAAAGCATGTCTTGAGTGACAAGAAAACAGGCAAGACCCAATTGATATCCTATTTATTCAGGTATCTCTCTGGTTTTCAACGGACCATCATTGTGCAAAGGCTTTCTTCCTTTTCAAAGGTTTCCATCGTCGGTTAATGTGGAAGGTCTTCCTTTTATGGATTTTTTGCAGTCATCAAAGAGCATTTACCAGTGATAAGTTCTTGCTTGGGACGGAGAATTTTCTTCTTTTCATTCCCAGAGTTCTCAACTACTCAAGATCATTCCACTGTAATGCCAACAGGGAGGTGTGAAAAATCACGTGATGATTTCTTACGCGATCACTTAAACAAGGATACCTATTCAATAATAACAGAAAACTTTGAATCTCTATGAATTTTTAGGACAGGGTCAACCTCAAATTTACAAGGTTTTTTGCCTCATCATGATCAACATGATTGTTGAGCATTGGTGACGGTCTCGACAGAAGTCACATCTTTTTTGTTATTTCATCCATTATCATATTCGCACTCCTGATAATGTGACGACGTCATCAAATTGTAATTTGTTATTCCGGTACGCTAAGTTACAATGATAAAGCTGTGTCTTACCGTAATGAGAAAGAAGACGGGAAATTTCTGTGTCTTTTCCACTTGGTGCCTTGTTCGGTTGGAAGATTACTTTTTTTTGTTGGTACACTGGGAGGGGGAACACTAGTACCTCTTTATAGCGGATAAGTCATCCCGCGAGACGTTCCTCCTAGATCCAAGTAGGAGTGAACTGGGTCTGAAGCAGAAATGATTTGATATCATTCTCTTTATTCTATCCCTTTTGCAGGACCTACAAGGAGACAATGATTGTGGTCATTTTGTCTACAGTTATACCATTAACTATTGCCTAAAGAATCGGGTCTTTAAGGTACCGAAATTGAATATGATTAATGAAGAACCAATCTTAGTGGTAGGTAGGATAATAGAGGGAAAAAGTCTCTCAACCAAGGAGATGAAAAAGGAAACAGTTGAAGAACTCATATCCATGCCCCCATTAGTCAAGTTGGGGATACTTTAATGTTGTTCTTTCTGAATAAAAGTCAAAGTGCTGGTACTGAAATTGATGTGTTACGATGAGAAGATGTGTGCCAAGTACAAGAAGATCACAGATCGGATACTTATAGACTACAAGGAACCAACATAGCCCTTTGACCCTAGAATGGCTTGGTAACATCGATTCCCGTATCATAATAGTATTATTCAGGGTTACAGGTGTCTGACGAACTCAACCCTGTATTCCTGCTGTCCTTGTGATGGTATCCCCATAATACCCAGGACCCGATGAGTGAGAATAGAACGAAAAAATATTAAAAATCCAAAATCAAAGCAATCAGTCAACAAGCAGAATCATCGGAAATCAATAAAATTTAAAATAAACCATACATATTTTCATGATGTGAAACAGTGTTGTAAATCAAATGAATCGTTGTAAATTAACAATTATATTACTAAAACTTGGTGGAGAACGGAAAGTGTTAGGGTTCTTGATTTTTCAATTCTCAAACATTGACAACTAGAACGAAGCCATCACACAAGAATTGGTACATATATCCGTTGAAGTGCTTAAAAATTCAACCAATATCGTTCCATGATAATAATAATGTTGGCGCAAACCTACTCCTTAGCGTACCTGACCTTACTGAGATTGCTATGGGCCTAACTACAGAGCTCGCACCTCACCCTTCAAAAAAACACAAAATCTCTCTCTGTAAAAATTTATTGAATGAGGGTGAGACCTTTGTAAATAAACAAACAAACTGCAAGGCAGTCATTCACTCAAACATCCTTATTATAAAGCTGTGCCAGGGAAAACCCTGGTCAGCAAAAATAAAATTATCATAATCATACCTGATAATTTTTTGGCTTATATAATTTTTCAAAGTTTATTTTAGCGTTTCTGATTGGTCAATTAAGTAGTCAATCGTGAAGTACTTATTATATTTAATTATTTCTAAAAATAGAATAAATTTCTAAAATTTTCTACAAAATTTAATTTAGGAATTTTAGGATGACATGCTACTGATTAAAAATCAGTAGTTGCTCCTAAAATAATATTTAAAATTCAATTTTTACAAAATTAAAAATATAATGATAATTATTTATTTCACTGGCATTAAAATGTGGTAAATTATCGTTTGGAAATTCAATAAATAAAATTTCTCTATAATTAGTTTTAAGGATCTCATTCCGAAAAAAGCTGTAGCATGTTGATTTTATTTTTAAATGGCTAATTTAATCTTTAAGTAATATACATTTTTAGCTTTACTTTTTTAATTATATAGGATATTATTTAATTGTAACGAAAGTGGTCGCTATTTAGGTCGCTGCACTCCGCTAATTAAGAAAACACTCTGTAAGTCTGGATTCTAAAAAAGCATAATATAGCATAAGAAATATTAAAGTAACCTTGTCAAAAGACCTGCAGTGATATCGATGTTTAACCAGTTTTCCTTTTATTGTTGTTATTGATTTATCTATACATTCAATATCAGCACAAATAATCAATGAATTCGTAATTTATATTAAAATTTTTCCATTTCTTAATAAAATATTAAAACTGTGTGATAACGTCTTTCGATTTCTGTTTCTGTCACTTTTTAAGGTCATTTCTTCAAAATAATCTTGGAGAAAAATATTCTCGAGGTGACTGTTTACTCTTGGTTGAAAATTTCAAAACAAAAAAAAATTAGAAAATAAAACCAACGAAAAAATTCCCAAGTCAGAAATATATATTTACAAAGGCATATCAACAAAAACCACTTCATCATCATCATCATTGCCATTGCCATTGGAGACCCATCGAGTAAATTTCGGGTTGAACTGGATTGGAGACTAGGTACTGTGAAGCAAAGAAAGAGGAGACTCTACAAGGCAAAAGAGTGTCAAAGACAAAGAGAGAAAAGAACAGGCTGAGAGAGAGAGAAAGAAAAGAGAACAATTGTTTACAGAGGCGGCAAGAAATCGTCAAGATCCAATGGCAGCTGGAGAGGAAAACCGTCATCGGAAGATGTTTGGAAGTTGGACGAACAGCTGAAATCCGTGTCGAACGATGACGACGTGTTGGAATCGTTGAAATCGTCGAAGCCACCGAACACAGACGAATAGCTGGACCGGACCGGTGAAGGAGACATTTCCGATTTAAATGCGTCGTCGCTTATATTGTCCCTGTTGCTGCTTGTGTTGTTGCTGGTGATGGGGTCTTCATGGAAGCGATCGATGTCGGTCAGTGAATAAAGTGTCGGTGAATTTGGTTTCGCTGAATCGCCGTTGAGGCAGATTTGGGAAATGACGTGGTCGTTCTCGGCTATGGTGGCGTATTGATTCAAGCTGGACAGAGCGTAGGGTTTTTTGAAGATTGGCTTAGACAGAAAGTGACCACTGCCCTGATTGGACAGAGGAGGAAGAAACTTTACGATGCTGGATTTTTCGCTGGAAAACCCTGTTCTCTTGGTCAAATAGCAAAGTTTGGAAACAGTCTGGTGAAGAGACAATGGAGATTAATGGGGTTTTGTCATTATTTCATAAATGATAATAATAATAAAAATAATAAAAATAAAAAATAATAATAATTTAATAACTAATAGTCGATCATTTAATTGAAAATGAGGTAATCTAAAAAATCAATAAATATTTAACCTGTTTAAAAGGAACTGTCTCAAAGCATGCTTGTGTTCTTGATAGGCTCAGCGATCCCGTCAACATTCTCGAGTTCCAGTTGCCTCCGCTGGCGCAACCTTGTCCGGGAGCACCGACCCCGGTTGCAGTGGTCGCCTGAGACTGAACCTGAGTCGTAGCTGGAGACCCGGAACCCATTCCGTAAAATCGATCGTCATTGATCATTGAGTATTGATTGCCGGTGATAATGTTGCTCCTGTTGGTACTGGTGCTGTTGGTACTGCTGGGGTTGTGAGGCGCGACGGTGGTGGCGGCCGAGTAAATTTGGAACTGACGCCGATATTTGATCAAATTTGAACCGAGATTGTCCGTGTAGTTCGGATTTATTCTCCAAAATCCACCCTTACCCCTTTCATCTTTTCTCCGTGGGACTTTTTCGAAGCACTTCTTCAATGACAAATTATGTCGCACTGAGTTCTGCACAAATTTCGATTCAAAAACCAAATCATTTACGTTATTGATTTTTATTAATCAATAATTACAAAAGATTGTCAATAAAATTAAACTAAAATAACGTCAAATAATATCAAAATAAAAATCAATTATAATAAAATCAATAATATAAAAAATATAAATGTAATAATAAATAAAAATAATTATCAATAATAATAATAATTATTATTATTGATTTTTATTATTTTATGTTTAATAATTTATTATTATTATTATTATTATTATTATTATTATTATTATTATTTTAAAATGAATGTTAACAAAATTTAAAAATTAAAACCTGAAAATAACCAAAAAATCAATAATTATGAAAAAAAATCCAGAAACTTTTGAAATATTAATGGAAATCGATAAGGCGAGTAAATTGAGATAGAAATAAAGACCGAGTAATTAATTAATAATAATAATTAATTAATTAAAATGGCTCAGCGTCGCCACGTCATTTCGCAACGGAGAAAAATCTATCGATACCCGATTATGCAACAGTAAATTGCATTGTGAAAAGGGTTTTCTTTTCGAGCTGTGCTTGAGCAGAGCGCACACAGCTGCGTGACGATAAAATCAGCATCGATCCGTCGAAACACGTTTCACTTCGGCACAACTCAACCGTATCGATCGTTTAAATCTGATCGATCGATATAAATAATTTAAAATAAAAAATATCGGTATCGGTAAAGATATCTAAAAATAGCAACCCGATCAATTGTGACCGATGACGAATCATTTATTGATTTATATTCACTTTATCGGGGAAAATCGATAAAATTTAAAATAATCAATAATTATTTTTTTTGAAATTGTAAATTTTGAAAAAAGATCGATAATTATATTAAAAATATCAATAATATGCGGAAAAATAAGCAACAATAATAAAAAATAAAATCAATTAATGTTAATAATAAAATCAATAAAATAAAGATAAGCCGAAAATAAATTAAATCAATATAAGTGATATTGAATAAAGTAAAAATGTCTTCAAGCATTTAATTAAAAATCAATAAAATAATAAAAATCAACGGTAAATATAAAAAATCAATAAAAATCGATATCAATTAAATAAAATTTACAATAATCGAAAAATTAAAAAAATCAATATCAAATAAGTTTTGGTAATTAAAAATTAAAAAATAATAAAATCAATAAATAATTAAATGACATCGATTATTTCAAAAACGAAAAGACAAAACTGAACTCGTTCAACTATCATAAAATCAAATAAAAATAATATCGATCTATTTATCGATCGCCCAGTCGGTCGCCTAATCGACTGATCGAAAGCTAAAGCAAGCTGAATAAAAGCGTAGTCGCACCTGCCAGCTGGAGTCCGATCGGCGGTAGTAGAGAAAGTTATCGCGGATCCACTCGTAGATCTCGTAGAGCGCGATTTTCGGCTTGCCCAGGTCCAACATGGCCATGCAGATGAGCGTCGTGTACGAAAACGGAGGCTTGTTACGCCACGATGTTCTGTACTCGTGTCTCACCGACGGATCGAACAGGCCTTCGTTTCGCAGAGCGATCTGCAGCTTGACCGGGAAATATTTCAACAGATTCGAGCTGGTCGGAGATGGATTGCTGATGCCGCTGGAGACCGAGGACTTCTGATTGGGATTGTTGAAAAGGTGTGACAACGGGCTGAGAGAAAGACATTCCTCACCGTTGCCGTTCGAAACGATTGGTATGTTGATATTCTGCACGGTGGTCAAATTAAGTCATGAAACTAGCAAATTGTGGCCAGAAATTCGTTACCGTCAGCCAGTTGAGGCTTGTTAGAGACTCATCTTCTGATGGAAAGCTTTCCGCTGTGTGTCTGCCAAGAATGTTCTTGTAGAGAATATTCGACAAGTTAGTAACATTGGACCATTTTGTGCGGCTATTGTTGTCGGTGAAGATCATACTTCGTCGGGGTCCATCGATTGTCTTCATGGCGGCTTGATATTTAATGAACGGTGGCAAAATAACGAGCGGCAATAACGTCAGAGTATAAAGTGAATTGAATGAAAAATTAAATTGAGCGCAAAGTTTAAGTTAAATATAATCGATCGATTAAACAATTATTTAATTAAAACTGTAATATATTTAAATAACTTTTCATAAAACTTTGAAAAATTAATTTGTTTTCAAATTTTAAAATTAATAAAAATTTTTAAATTTTTCTTTCTTTCTTAAAATTTTATTTTATTTAAGTATCATTCTTTGCATTTTAAAATCATTCTATGATAAAAAATTCAAAACCCATATTAAAAGAAATTTTGTTGTTGATGCTCATTAATTGGTCGATTTTGAAATAAAAAATGTTGAAACTCATAAAATTTAAATATTCTTATTCTTGTATTTATACTTTCCATATCTACCATCAGCTTTTACTTTATAAATGATTAAATATGCTCACAGAACTTTAAGCAATATAAATATTACAATTAATATCAAGAGATTTCAAGTCCATACTTTATTTATTACAAAATTTAATTATTTAATTGATTTGATTAAAATTCCATATTATTAAACTTGAAATTAGCTTTTTTTAATGAAAGATTCTCTCAATCTTTTATTGCTAGATCGTGAATCCAATATTCCATTTATTGGCTGTAAAACCATCTTTAAGAATCTGGATTTCTTTAAAAACATTAACTTTACCCAATTCCAATACTTTGTTTCGAGAATATTCTTATCAGTCCACTAAATTTTACTTCTGGCGACATTCAACCTCAACATTATATTGAGGTTTCCTTAAAACTCAAGTCGTATTTTATTTTCAACATTGGGTTTGTCAAACTCTCAACTTTAGGTTGCTCGATAAATACATTGTTGCTAGCCATTGATTTACTCAGTTCTCTAAATACTAATCGATTGACCAGTGGCGTTCCTGGTCGATATAATTTGGTATTTTTCGTGTTTCTTAATGATTTTTTTTTATTTTTGATATTTGTTTTCATGTTTTAACCCTTTTTGTCGTTTTTGAAATAAAACATTACTTATAATCTGAAATATTAAGTTCTTAAGATTTTTTACGCTTTACATTACTATGAAGCATTGTATCGTACATTACTGGTCCTTTCTTTTTGGTTAATAACATGTTTGGAAATAATTGAATCAAAACGACCACAATAAAACTTTATTCTATCAACACAGATGATCGACACACAGTAAATCAATCTCAACTGTAGAATGTCTCTAATAAATCAAATATGACAAATTCAAAATCGATAAATCGATCCAAATATACTGAAATCAAAACAATCAATAAATATAAAAGTCAAATAAAATAAAATTCAGATCAAAGTAATAAGTCAAATTTAATCAATAAGTTCGTTAATTATTAAAAGTAAAACAAAAACAAAGTGAAGATCTCATCACTTTAAGAAAAATCGCATAAAATCGGGCTTAGTAAAAAAAATGATCACCAGTAATTTTCTTCCCACGTATTCTCTCAATGTTAATTCTCTTCTGTCGATAATTTTCTATTAAATTTTCTGACACAACCGAATTCTTCATTTCTAAATTACCTTAACACTCCAAATAGTCTATTAAAAACAAATAAAAACTGAATTCTTTTTGTGGCAGTCTATTTAGGATTTCAGTGTCTTATACTGATCAGAGCACTATTCAATTGTAGACCAGTATTCTTAATTGGGAGTGTCAAATTCTTTTTTATGCACTTAATCCTAAATCGGTCCATAAATAATTTATGAATCGGTCCTAATCTAATCTTGACAATTCAATATTTGTCAAGATTAGATCATTTAATTATAAAAAATATTATTATTTTATTATTAGTAGTATTATTAACTTTATTATGTACTTTAATAATAATACTATTATTATTATTATTCTATTTCCGGTTGTTATAGTAAGTTGAATATTATGTTATTCTAGACCCTTGAGATCTTCTAATTCAAATGATAATTCAAAGGGTTAAAGTAATGTGTCTTGGGTAACCAATGAAGATAATTACAAATTAGTTTCAAATTAAAATAAATAAAAGCAACTAATCTAATAAAATATCTGAATTCAAAATCAAATGTTTTATAAAAATCTTCCTCTATTCCTTGACGGCCTTGTTCAAGAGGCATCTTGACATAATCTCCACATTTACAAAGCATGATTATTTTAATAACAAATATTTGTGATACACGATTTACGTATTAAATAAGTTTTAATTTTTATATATTGTTTATATTTGAAAAATAATTACCAAAATATTAACGTTTAATCTGATTTCAAAGATCTTATTTCTGGATACGCCACACGAGATATTAAACATAAATTTAAAGTTTAATTGATATACAACAACGATAAGGTTTTTGTTCATAAGATAACGGAAAATCGACAGAGTTGTCCTAATTATTTGATGTTCTCATAGATTGATTTTGTAAGCCTCAATAATTTTAATTAAGGTTTTCATTTCGTTACGACATTTTTTTGGAACTTTGTCTGTTGGCCTCCTCATTTCGTCTTTATATTATTTTCTAAGAATGCAAAAACCTATGGTATAAAAGAAATAATTTAATATTTTCTTGGAGAAATATTTCTTTCAAATTTAACGACTTCTCCGAATTTCATTTCGAGATTTAATTTATTGATTATCGGATGTCCCGGACAGATCCTGCGTTTTATCTCTTTATGTTGATAGCTCATTACCGAGATCATATAACAGATCCGAAACATGGTCAAGATTCTATTGACAAAGAAGAGAATATTTGTTGTGGGACAGATACGTTTAGCATTTACAATGGTCCTCGACCGACTTTCTTCATTATGATCACTCTGTAATGGAATAAAATAATTCGGGGAATATTTTCTGTTTAAAATAAGTGTCAACTAAAAGACAAAAGTTTCCTAATTTGTTTAAGGACAATAAAAGTTAATCAATAAATAATAATAAAACAGAACAGCAAAACCTAAGCGAAATAATTGGGGAAAATATTTCCTTTTTTTTTTAAAATTATTTTGTTTTTTTTAACAATAAAAAAATATTTTTAAAATTATTTTAAATTTATTAAATGATTTAATTTAATTAAAATATTAAAAATAAAATTTAATACATTTCAAAGACAAAATGGAGACCTTTTGTATTCTTCGTTTTTCGGTAACTTCTTTGGAATCTGATTTTCAGTAAACCTTCAATTTTGAAAGTCGCCATTTTGGTAACGAAAGCTTCTGTAAATAATAAAGTGTCAGAATGGAGTATTTCCTTTTTTGGAGTTACTTTTTTAAGTGTTGACAATTTTTAGAAGAAATTTGATTTAACTGCGCCGTTTATAAATTGTTTTAATGATTTAATGAAAGACCCACGAAGATATATTGATTGGTTTGGACTTTATATTGATTTATTGAATAAAAGTTCATTAATTTCGAAAATATTTGATAACGTTTGATTATTCTGCATTTGCGAATGATTTATTTAGTTTTAAAAAATTAAATAATTTTTAAAGTTCCTTTGTCAAAATTTGAGTAATGAGAATAAATGGTTTTTATTCTACTTTTGACGGAAAGAACTCCATTGAGAAATTTTAACTGAATTTCATCAGAACCACACAACCTGGTGTTATTGTTTAAATGAGGTCTACCTTTTCTCATTGGTTGTGTTTAACAACAAAGTTTTAATAGTGAAACATTAAGATCAACTGTGGATCTCTAATCAATGCAAAATTTATTTCAATTTATTTATATTCTTACTCGAATATTGGACAGCTGAGTGAGCCTTTGATAATTTTCCGTATATCACAGCGTTGCTTCTAAGGGTAGTGCCTATTTACAGCTATTGTTTCTAATATCGACAGAAAGGATGGGAAAACAATTATTTTATAGTCATAGAAAACCCTATCGAAGCATTGCGACTTCTCTGTCATATTTATTATAATTAGAAATTATAAAATTTTAACAATGTTCAAACCCATGAAACGCAGGAATCGCTTTCTTTCGTAACAATATCATCACAAAAGCGACAAAAATAATACTTGGAGGTTATATCACTGCCTGCGGGGTGCGGGGCATGAAAGAGAATATTCACGTACTAATGAAGGGAAAGCCTACCCAGTAATATGACTATTGTTACAAAGCCAAGCCAGAAACCAGTCTGAAGGGTTGCAATTGCAAATTATCCGGAGCCTGTGTCGTCACTAATTGGAAGAAATCAATTTCATTCATTTAAACAATAACGACAGAGAGAGCTTGTCTGACACTGGTACTGAAATCTGTCCCTTCATTTAAACGAGAATTAATGCAAAACAATTATTAATATTAAAAGCATTATCTTGGTAACATGTGCACTAAGCCTTGAGTGATTTTAAAAAATTGTTCAGTAAAGGAGAAAAGTGTAATATAAAATGTAATAAGAAGGACGTGTAACAAAAATTGAGCTTTATTCGGGCTTCAAAGAATTCTTTTTGTTTATAATATCATTTAATAAAAATGATTATTAGAATAATAATTTTCAATTATTAATATATCCAAATAAATATTGATTGGATTGCATTCCCAATAATCGGCATATTTTTGTTTTAAATCGTTAAATTAATCAATTTTCCCATTATGAAAGGTGTAATATTTTAAGAAAAGTCTAAAAGTAAGATAATTATAATTAATGATTTGTTATAGAAGATATCCAGATGATAGCAGTTTTAAATGAATTGCAAAATAATTGAGAAAATATCAGAGAGACATTGGAATATGATCTTATTGGATGAATTTTATCATCGTAAAAATCGATGAACGAAACTAGCTAAACGCAAATTTTACCATGGACATCAAGTAAATCATGGATGAACAGTTGATGGGATAAAAGGTACAAATGAGGGAAACAGTTTCATTGTAGAAATAATAACCGTGGTGCAGATAAATTGACGAAAATAAAAAGGGACTAACAAACTGGGTGAAAGGGGTTACCTTTAAAAAAGGGTATTTTGGGTATTTTTGATTCACCTTAATAAGATAGTTTATTGCGATTATTTTGATTCAACCGCATATATATATATTATCGAAGTACTTTTAGATTTAACCAACACGTTATCAACAAAGTGAGGAGTTAGGAAAGTTCAGCCTAAAGTTACACATTTCGATAGAGGAATAAATCAATTTTATTCTCAACCAGAAAATATAATAAAAAA
Source organism: Bipalium vagum (assembly GCA_037834085.1). NCBI lineage: Eukaryota > Metazoa > Platyhelminthes > Tricladida > Geoplanidae > Bipalium > Bipalium vagum. Next base: position 19,733 of record JBBMKC010221682.1, read on the forward strand.
AGATCAAACAAATAATACATTTTCAAATAACTTTGATAAAAGAAAATAGTCATTTGGAAGGAAGAGAAGGAAAACAGTTGGATGGATTTGAAAACATAATGAAATCAATATTTAAATACCAAAATGAAGGAGGATCCTCGTATATCAAATTTATCATTATTTAATTAAATAAATATAGAAATTTTAAAAAATAATGATATGAGTATATGAGTTAAAATATAGTGATATTTTTGATGAAGAAAAATATATTAATAAATTAAATTTAAAAATAATAATTCTCCAATAAAAATAAATTATTTGAGAAGATTTATTAATCAAAATGATATTTTGCCATGTTTTAATTTTTTCTAAATTTTTCAATTTTTCTAATTTTTTTGATTTTTTAATGACATTTTCGCAATAGTATAAAAATAGAAAAATCTGAAATTAAAAATTTTGACTGTATCGTAAAACTTGTTTCGACATTTTAACATTACTAATTTTATCTATAAAAAAATTTAATTACTAAAATAAATCTATAAAGGGATTTTATGTGGATTTTTCTCATATCATTTGCTGTTAAAATATCTGATAATTTCGTCCTTTTGAAAAATTTTGGAATCGATTTTCTCTTTCTGCATTCTAATAAGAAGTCTAAATGTTGATTGATTTTCTCAACTTTAATAAAGTATTTTCTATATTCCAAATATATTATTCTTAATCTTGTGAACAATATAAATTTATTTTTCGAAATTTATTTTTCCCATAATTATTCTGAATTCGTTCTCTTTAACTTTGCTTTTTCTTTCACCACAGTTTACTGAATGATCCAACACCTTGCTTGATCTGCTTGGTTGTGAATGCTCGCTAATGCGTGTTCTGAAATGACTCTGTGTCTCTCCTATATAGATTTTTACATCCATGACTTGTAAATTGGTACACGACATTAGCTCGCAACACTATTGGTGTATGACCAATTTACTTGTCATGGATGTAATAATCTATACATAGGAGAGACACAGCGTCATTTCAGAACACGCATTAGCGAGCATTCACAACCAAGCAGAACAAGCAAGGTGTTGGATCATTCAGTAAAATGTGGTGAAAGAAAATAATTAGATTTTTTATTGTTTAGATATAATAAATCTTACTTAATTTAAATTGAAATTAATTTTTTGATTAATGTATTGTGCATGAAATATTTGTAAGGTTTTAAAATAACTTTTGGCTAACAAATCAACTAATTACTTAACATAAAACTATTTGTTATAACATATCAGATAATTAATTCCAACTAATCATTGCCGAACTAATTTAAAAGTGAAATTATTTATATCTTATTATATAAATTAAGCGTTTGAAGATTAAATATTAAATGTAAGTACTTCTGTTTGTCAAATACTAAGATTTTATTAAAAAATTATTTAGTAAATTGCAAGATTAACCGACACCGATTAACCGACTACCACGACACCGGAAAATCAAACAGATAAATCGGCACTAAGTTAGAAAAGAATGAAAGTATTATAAGATACTTTTTGAAGAATAAAAATAAAGAAAAGAAGACACGGGGTCCTAAGGCGAAAAATTCCGTAGCAACGAAGTGTTCCATTATTATGAATGCCAGTAGCTAAAGTGCGAAAATAAAAACGCTATTCAATATAAATTTGTCCGTACAGAGTATTAGAAAGATTTTAAAAAAATCTCGGACGATCCGGTATAAGAAGATGTTGGTAAAACCCCCTTTGAAGCCACAACATAAAATCAATCGTGTCTGCTGGGCTGAAGAGAAATTGTCGTGGGTCACCGAATGGGAAAAGATCATCTGGAGTGACGAGAAGAAGTTTAATTTGGATGGACTTGACGGTTACACATATTATTGGCACAATTTGCGGAAGGAGGAGATATCTTTTTTGAATAGACACACTGGAGTAGGTTCCTTGTTGATTCGTGATTACCACGAGAAGTCAACTCTCGCGATTATTACCGGCAGGCTTAATCAATTTGATTATCAAATGCTTTTAGGAGAACATTTACTTCCTTTTATGGATGATTTTTGGCGTAGTCAAACCAATTTTTCAACAGGATAATTGTCTATGCCATGTTGCACATTCCACTTTGCAATGGATGCCAGACAGAAATATCGATGTTATATCTTGGCCACCCTATTCACAAGACCTGAATCCCGTAGAAACTCTTTTGTGGATATTAGCACATTGGGTATATGCTAATGGGAAACAATATGAATCAATTTCAGAGCTGGCACGAGAGGTCATTCGCTGTTGGAAAGAAATCCATAACAGCGTCCTGACAGCACTGGTAAATTCTATGCCAAATAGAATTTATGAAGTGATTTATTTTCATGGAAGTTCAAATAAATATTAATATAATCGAAAAACAATTCAAAATATATTTTTTGTTATGATATATCTTTTTATAAATATGTGGTAATAAATTATTGTTTTTTTTTATTTCATTTATACTTTTTTTAAAAACTTTTTCATTATATTTTTTTTGTAAAAATAGATAGATATATATATATATATTTATATTTATACTTATTATATATATTATATTTATATATTATATTTATTATATTATATTTATTATATATATATTTAATCTTGTGAACATCATAAATTTATTTTTTAAATAGACGCATTTCAATAGTTTTGAACAAATTTTTTCCAAACA
>JBBMKC010221683.1:0-12174 GCA_037834085.1 Bipalium vagum
ATATGCAAATATACTACACTATTACCTTTTCAGAATCAATGCTCGACGATCCGTCCTCTTCACTAAGAAACTTGTTGCAACAAATGACCTTTTTAGAGGGTAACCTGCTGTTAGCAAAACATCAGCCATCACAGTTATTTTTCCAGTATGTCTTTTTTCGGTTTTCTAAGAAGGCCAAAATACTATCACCATTGATTTTCTGATAACTTGGAAGCAGCTTGCAATAAACCATTAAATGAAATGCAAATCTGATTTTGCAACTGCTTCCTGTAACTGTCGTGGACCGTTGAGACTTTATGTTTTTGAACACAACACATTTCTTGCTCCCAGTTATTATCCGCTTTTAAATAGAATCAAATGAATTTTATTTTAGGAAAGATTCATATACCATGATCGATCATAAATAGTCTTTTCTGTCACGTCATACGAGATCCAAATATTCAGCTTGTTGTTGTATGAACAACACACAAGTACTGTGCTATCTCCTTATGAAATATACTGCCAAAATTTAATAGTTATCACTTGTGACATGAAGTCATATCCGGGCTCTATGTTGAATACCGATATCAAAGGAAGAAGCTCGAAAGTAATCTCTAACATGCAACAAAATTTATGCCTGAGTCACTATAAATTCACTCCGAGCTTATACCGCAATTACCTCTTTCTTGAATAAAAAAGTAAGATGTGTCGGAAATTCTGTTTTTCATTTTCAATTTGATTAGATTTTGCCATTCTAAAAATACAAGTACAAGGTAGCAGAAATGTTTTATGTTAGACAGTTACATTGCCACAAAATTCAGTAAATATTATTTAAACGACGTTCGATTAAAAATTATTGGAATAAAATAATTATTTGATTTATTTGTTAAAAATAATGCAGAACTTATTCACCAACTAATTACTTTAATATAAATTTATTTGTCCTTATTGGTTTAAATTATATAAAATGAAAAATAAAATTTGATTTCCTTTTCAAGTCTACTCTAAATTAATTTTTTTATGGTTTTTTTATTTTTGCGAATTTTTCCATTTATCATGTACTTAATATTGAGAAAACATATTGTTCCCATTCATTTTTATGAACCACTTACTTATAATTAAAACACATTACCTTATATAATTAAACTTTAAATTTTTAATTATTATAGTTAATATCAATCGGCTTGTAATCAGAAATAAAAGACATTTTGAATATATTTTATTAAGTGATATAACAAATAATATTTAAACAAATTTTCTCAGACCTGGAAATTTCTTTTTTTATTAAATTTTAAAAATAATTTTATTTTTGAAATTTCATTCCTACTTTTTAAAAATTTTAAAATAATTAAAATATTTAAAATAAATAATTAAAATAATTAAAATAATTAAAAAATTCCCCAGGTCTGATTAGCCTCCTCATAATAATAATATTATTATTATTAATTAATTAAATAATAATAATGATAAAAATAATAATAAATAAATAATAATAATAAAATGAATTTTAATTTAATAAATGTATTAGGAGATATAAGAATTATGTGGTTTTTACAATTATCAAACCATTGTCATCAGATAAGTCACTTATACAATCAGAAATTGTTACAAATATTACATCTTTTAACAATTATTCCTGATGAAATGAGTCTTATTAATTAACACAATCATAAATTAAAAGCTAATAGTTAAATTAAGGTAAACGAATTATTTGAACTAGTGATTAAAAATTGAAAAACAAAAATTTCATCTTCATTTAATATACTTATAATTTATAATATTTAGTAATTTAAAATTAAATAATAAAATATTTTTTTTTAATTTTAAGTTATTAAATTTAGAACTCTGCATACTAACAAACATTAATTATGTTTTGCATTTCTAATTTTATGCAATAATCAAATGTTAACCTAATAAAATATATCTATCGTTGATTTCTTAAAGTTTATTTTTAACTCATTCATATCACAAGCTTAATAATTTATTATTACATTAATAATATTTAAAAATTAATTTCAAATTATAATTATATTGTTGGGATTCAGCAATAGTAATAAGTAAAAATAAAATAATAATACATAATAAAAATTCAAATTAATTTTCACAACAAAAATAACAAATAATTAACTATAGGGATAATCAATATAATAGTTTATTTTTATTTTCCATTTGCCAAATGTGAATTGTCATTTTTCATTAAAATAATTTATTATAAACTATAATTAGTAACATTCTATCTAATAGTAAAAATTAGCAGAAAAAAGTTTTATAAATCATGATTGTAACATTAAGACAAACAAAATCAAGAGAAATGATATTCCTAAATTTGGTATATATTTTTATGATCATTTTTTAAGTAAGAAGATTGCTGTAATTATTATAATTATTATTTGTTGCCAGAATTTTTATTTATTTCTGACCACTTTCAATATATAACTACCTTCGTTATTAATTTTCATTAAATTTTTTTGTTACTAAGAGATTATAACACATTTTGAACTAGATTAAAATATTAATTACAAGACAGTAACGAACTGCTACAGATTCCAATTAATGATTTTTTTAAAAATTATTATTATGACCTTGACCCTAAGATATAGCGTTTTTATCTTTCTTCAGTTCAGTATCATTTTTTTCAGTTCACACACTAGGTAGAGTAGTGAATTGGTTTTCTACAGGACCTCTGAAGAAAGAATCAGTTTTTAATTTTAAAGGGTTTTTCATTACAAAACGTCATTTTAAATTTAGCGCTATTTTTTAAATATCTTATTTATAACTGTCAAATCTTATTAATTTATATTTTAATCTATACCATTAATAAAAATGATTCGATATACAATCCAACAACGGATCGAAATAGTGAAAATAGATTATAAAAATATTTAATTTTTTCAAAAACTGTACGTAAAGTCTGTGCGTCTTTCGGAGGCTATTATACACCTTCTCACTCAACAATAGTGGAGTTAATTAACAAATTCAAACATCTCAGATATGTTACAGATGTTCAGACTTTAACACGTGCTCGTTCAGCAAGGTCATCGAAAAAATTTCAGCTATTGCTGAAAATGTTGAGGAATATTCTCGTTTGTCCATTCCAAGACGTTCACAAGAATTAGGTATATCAGTTTATATCAGTATATATCCAGTTAGCAACGTATTCTACACAATGATCTTGGTCTGAAGTCCTACAAAATCCAACTAACACATCAAGTAAAGCCAGCAGACCATAAACAATGACGTCTGTTGACCCCATATTTTTCAAGAAAATTATTCTCAGTGACGAAGTCCATTTCCATCTGCCTGAATATGTCAATAGACAAAATTGTCGCATTTAGGAATCTGAAAACCCAAATGACAGTCGAAAAAGCTGTTTATCCATAGCAAGTGACAGTTTGGAGTGGTTTTTGGGCTAGTGGTGTCATTGGCCCATATTTTTTTGAAAATGACGATGGTGTGAGCCTTACAGTAAATGTTTTGCGTAATCAAAAGATGAAAACAGACTTCTTTTGGTCGGAGGTTGAAGGTAAGGACAAAGAAAAAATTTATTTTCAATAGGACGGCACTAAATGTCATACAAATCGAGAAAAAATCAATATTTCCTGGGTGTGCCATCTCTAGAAATGGTGATTTTAATTTTCCTCTGAGATCTTGTGATTTGGGTCCATTAGACTTCTTTCTTTTGGCATACCTTTAGGATAGAGTTACGCTAGCAGACCAATAACAGTGGAGCAGTTAAAAGACAATATCAGATCTGAAATTCGTTGCATAAACTCAGAAATGTGAGAAAATGTCATGGAAAATTTCTTCAAAAGAATGACTGTTTTTAAGAAAACCCGAAGAGGCTACTTGTCAGATATTAAGTTTCATATTTTAAAAAATATTACTTTATAATTTGCATTGAAGTAAAAAAATAATCTGTTTTTTATTAAATAATTTATTTTTCATATATTCAAAAATGACGGCTCTAATGAAAGACCCTTTATTAATAAATAAATTTAATAAAACAATTTTGTCACTTTAGTTAATTGAATTATAAAATACGAACGAGATTTACAAAATCTTCTAAACATTACTCTGTTTTGTTTATTAGCTCAACCATAGAAAATATTAACACCAATGTAAGTGAGATAATCAATCAATTTCAAGATATAATTGCTTTTAAATAACTAAAAAGATATTTACTGAACCTTTTATAATTATAATCAAAAGATAGTAAACAGATTTAACTTGTCAAAATAATCAAAATAATTCCCTACTGTCCATCACCTCATCAAAATATCTTACCGTTTCATCGTACTCTATATTAAATGCATTTTTCTCTTAAAAATACATTCCAACAACAGAATCTAAAAAGAATATTTCCAATATACTTAAAAATCTTTTTCTTAAATCTTACTCTAAAGGTCTATACAAGCATTACATGGCCATACAATTCAATTTAGGTAAATATTTTTATGAAATTATCTAGGAAAAATAAATAATTTCTGTTTACCTTATATTAAATATTTAAATCAAGTTTTAGGTTATTATCATTATTATTATTAAAATTAATTCTTTTGTAATATATTTAAGATAAAATTTTAAAAATCTCATAAAACCAGAATTTTTTTATCAATAATAAATGTTAATCATTTTAAATAAATGAAATGATCCAATGAATTTATGTCAAAAAAGTTTAATGAAATAAAACGTATACTTTTTTAATTTAAAAATATTCCATCGAAATTATATTAAATAAGAAACGAAAATATTTTAGAAAAAAATGTCCAATTATCAATTGCCAAAATATTGATGATAATATTAATATTTATCATTTGTGATCTATTATAATTTCACGTCCATTTTCAGAAACCCTTACAATAAATTTCCTTGGTTTTGTAACTTGCTTTACAATTTTATACGAAATTATGATCTTAACTTCCTGGCAGATTTTTATTTGATAATTTTTATAAATTATCAATAGGAGAAAATTTTATTTTTTATTAAAATCTTTCTTTCAAATAAGAAAATTTTTTTACTAAAATGATAAATTTATACCTATTTTTAGGAAGAAAATTAATATTTAGCATTGACCGTGGCAATAAGAATAATTCAATCTAAATTTCTCTGGAAATTTTCAATTAATTCATTAAAAAGAGATATTTATTAATTTCTCTTAAAATAAAAAAACCAATTAATATTTTAAAATAATAAGAATGATGTTTCCACTATTTTAATGCCTCCTAAAAAATCAATAATTTATGTAATATATCAAGTAAAAGCACTGATAATCGATTCATTCAGTATACTTTACTGTATTACAGGTGTCAATTATCACTTAATTTAAAAGATGAAATTCAAAATATATTTACAAACAAAAGGAGAACGTGAATTGTCCAACTGTATTTCACTATTTTATAATTTAACAGGTAACTCCCTTTGTATTTCTGGAAGTTGTAGACCAGTTTTTTAAAACTAATCTCATTACAAATCAATAGAGACTTTCAACATAACTAAATTAACAATTCATGATCAACAGCAGAACCTAAATATAATTAAAATATGTTGAAAAATTCAGCATAAATTGAAGTTGGAACAAGACAACCGAGAAATGAAAGGTTATCAAAAAATTAATTTGATGAACGATTTTAGAAAAATCATTATTAATTATGATGAGAATTTTTAAAAACCAAAGGAGAACAAATAAGCTCCTTAATAATCTTGAAGTGAAACATTCCACTATCATTCTATGACTAAAATGTCCGAAAAAAGAACTATCCAAGGGATTATAATGTTTACGAATTAAATATTATTATTTTGAACATACAATGTTTCATTGCTCTTTTTTAATATTTGTATTGTACGAAACTTAATAAAAGCTAACACTAACCAACTTAAAAATTGTTGTAATTAATAAATTGTGTGCAAACCCGTGTATGGTATCCCGTATCTTACTGTTTGAACAAAAAAATGATCAATAAATCGTTCTAAATTGTCCAATAAACCCCGAAACAGTCTATAGACTTTTCCACTTATATTTTATAACTTGAAAGTTAGTACTGATCATGATTGAGAAAGGTTGGACATTAAAAAACCAATGTTATATCTTCTTCAATTTTAAATCGAGTGATGAATTAAAGTTTTATTTAAATCTACAATACTCAATACACACTGTTTAGGTGACGAGATTTATCTACGGTTTTCAAAACATTAATTTTAAAAGTTTACAATTTTTGAATTCCAGACTCCTTGAATGGCTTTGGAGACATTTTCTCATCTGGTTCCTTATTAACTGGTCCTTGTACTGGAGGATCTTCATCTCTTAAAATATTTTTGAAAAATATCAAATTTGCTTTTAAATATACCCAGCATTTTTGAATACTGCAAGCTCCTCTTCAACCTCGATCAATTTTGATTTAAGTTCATTTCTTTCCATTAAAACATCCTTCAATTCTGATAATGTAAACCGAGTTTGATTAGGATTGTTAGAAATCCCAGAAATCATTTTTCCTTCAGCATTGATCTGATCAATTAATTGGGCTTCTGATAGTCTAGCCTTAAGATTGATTAATAATTAATATATTATTTAAACAACAAACATGTATTATTATATATTAATTTAAAATTTTTATTATTATTGCAATACTTATCTAGACAATTTAAATGAAAAATTAATTTTTATTTTAAATGGAAGAGGAGCTTAATGATGAACAAAAATGATTCTTGTAATATACCTTATTTTGAATATGCTGTTCAAATGTTTAAATGCTTATAATTTATAGAAATTCAATGACACTAGGAAAAGTCGAAATAAAATGTTATTACAAACAAGTATTTATCAAATTTTCAAAAATATATTAATTTCATTATCACAATATTGAGTTTGTTTCAAAGCAATCAGGTCGTCTAGTCATTTGTTGACATAACAACAGATGGTAAGCTATCAACAGATAACAAATAAACCGAAGGAGCAAAGAATGATGAGTCCGAGGGGTAGTGTAACAAATCCATTATCAGCTCTTTTGATAGGTTCTGCAACATGAGACAAGGTGCACCAATATTAGATTCCAATGCATGGCACCCCATATCATATTTTAACTGTATTCGATAATTTTCATAGCAAACTATTTACCCTAATTTCAGTGGTTCATTGTACAGTATTTGTTTACAATAACACTTGGGATTGCCTAAATATATTTAGCCTTAAAAACTGAAAATCTCGCCAGTAGTCTCCTTCCTTGCTTATTTTGCAATTCAAATTGTATTTATTTTTCATCTTACTGGATATTTCTTGAAACTCCTTCTAGAGATACAGTTTGAGAGCATTTTTTTAGTTTGCGCGTTGTTTTTATAAAACAAAACTTTGAGTTTATCATCTTTAATTATGTTCGTCATTTATTATACTCCTTGTGATCACATCAAAATCTCCGAAAACTAATCTCGGAAACTTCTTCAGTGAATATGGATGCCATAAGTCTCTACGACCATCGACATTAATTTTTTCAAACTGAATATGAAAAGTAAAATTTTATACAAATCTTGTTTTCGACTAAAACTTATTTATAAATGATGTATAATTTTTTTATATAATTTATAAATTATAATTTCTTTAGATAAACAACGTCAGAAATTATAAAAAACACCCTATTCAATTTTCCAAATCGTAATTAGAAAACTACAGTTATACTTGTAAACCTAATAAATTTTTAATTAATTTATTTATTTAAAAAAGTTATATTATACTTATGTTATGATCAGTGAATGATCATTTTAATTAAATTAATAATTTTACACAATGCTTTGTACAATCAACATTTTGAAATTTCTTCATTTTTCATTTTTCTTTGACCTTTAACATGATACTTTAATTTATTTAATTCAAAATGCTTAAAATATTTATTAATAATATTAAATAATAATATTATTATTATTGATAATAAAATTTATTGTTACTTTAACCATTTATTTCTTGAAACTTTAAGCAATTTGAAAACCAAGACAGTAAAAATAGTTAATGGTTTTATAACAACTGTGAAGAGTTCCGAGTTGTACAAAAATAGAACTCCGTTTTAATCAAATTATGAAGTGGCCTCAAGACAAAAATAAATCAAGTATTGTTTTTTCACAATACCAAAGTATATTACATCGTTTACTGCTTATAGATTTGCAAGTATACATAAGAGTAAATATATTTTCAATTTGATAGAAACTAACAATAAGAAATATAAGAAATAACCCATATAAAATAAAATGAAATTTTTTAATTAAATATTACACTGGGTATAAATAGAGTGTGATTTTCTACATCGATATTTTTTGTTATGCCTTATTTCAATGTCATGAAATTTTCAAAAAGTTGAAATTTTACAATAAGTAATTTGTAATATATTCGAAAATATTTTGTCACGTTAGAAGAATCTACTTTTTACTTCAATGAGAAAACCCACATCATTGTGAAATTTGGAACTTGGAAAACATTATGTTCTCTTAAAGTCAGTTTTTCTTATTTACCTAATTTTTCTTGAAAATGTTAACTGGTCTAATAATCTTCCAATTCTAAGTAGCATTTTGTCGAATATCAAACATAAATATTGCCTCTCAAAAACTGAATTACAAAAAGAAATCCAATCAGTTTATTAAGCAAGGAATTGAGATAATTCCTAGATTTTTCAATTCGTCACCATTTTTCAGATTCAAATTCATTTAAAATTGTTATAGATCACTAAAGCATGTTGTTTATTTTAAGTATCCAAAACAAGTCGAACAGCAAAAATTAGTTTTAGAAGATAATACTCAGATCTCTCAAGATATTCTTAATATTAAGAGAATAATGGTAAAATAATAATAATAATAATAATAATAATAATAATAATAATAATAATAATAATAATAATAATAATAATAATAATAATCAATATAATGTGATTTGAAAAACCGTTTTTAATTAATAAGAAAAATTAATAAATACAATAGTCGAAATTTTAAAACTATTTGATTCACATTATTTTAGTGTAGGTTTTAATTAACAAAATGATTTTTTGCATATTGCACAGAGATATTTTTTGCAAAAGTAAAATTTAATTAAAAATTTTAAAAACTTATATGTATTTCCTTTGAATTCCAAAATTGTAACAACAATTTTCAAATCCAATTTCTACATACCATTGATTCCGCCAACTCTTGATTCTGAGGAACGCGACAATGAAGAATGGGAATAGAATCGTCTTCATTCTCCAACTCGTCACTATCATTTGGTTTCATTAGATCCGAGTGCACGACATATTTTCGCATATTTTGAATAATGTGTTCCTTTTCACAGAGCTCGAGTTGCAAGTTGCTTTTTTCTTCTAACAACTGCTCCGACTGTTTTTTACTGACGCAATGTTTGCGACGCAATTCTGCATTGAGTTTAGCCAATCGATCGCTTTGCTGCTGCATCTGAATATTCGGTTAATATTTATGTTTTCATTACGAAAAATAAGGCCTTAATGCAACGATTTTTAAATTTAATTAAAAAAATTCATTGAAAGTTGTAAAAACGAAACTTATTTATTGATTTTTCATTTTATTTGGCAGTGAAAAATGAAATTGAAAACGATAAGAGAGATTTTTGCAGAAATAAAATCTTACGGCGTCTAGGTCAAGATATTTTTGAGCCAATTCCTTCTTCAGCTCACGAATCTCATGGGTTTGACGATCGATTATTTCTTTAAGACGGATCATTAACTGTATATCTTCATTAGAGACTAGAACAATATTAGATTACCTTTCATGCATAATAAGTAGAAATCATTTTAGGTACTACATAACAATAGTGACATTCTTTATAAAACTTCTATCAAAAACAACATTTCCAAAAGAAAGATGAATGTGTGAAATCTAAAACATAAAAAAACTATCAATCGAATTACTGAACTAGGCACATTTTTATCGATCCTAAAAATTCAAATTTCTACGAAGGGACCACGTATATACACCATTCAGAATATCCAAAAGACTCGAACGAACTTTTACCAGAATTGCTTTAAGATATTAATTTAACTGCTGCCTAAACTATATTGAATTCCAATTTAAATATATATTGGCATTTTATGAACTGTTTTTTATTTCACAGCAGTTACCTTTCTCGTATAACACAATTTGTATAAAATAAAAATCTCTTAGTAAAACAAATAAAAATTAATGTTATATTAACTAAGCAAAGTATTCAAACATAGTGAGAAATTTAATTTGATTTTCATTATTAATTCTTATTGTAAATTATTAATTGACAAGTTTTGATAATTATTATAATTATTATAATTATTATTTTGATAAATATTATACAAATAATAAAGACTGCTGCAATATATTATTTTTATTCAAAAAAGTATTTATATATATAATATAATAATATAATAATATATATTTAATAATATAATTAAATATTAATTTATATAAATATATTATATTATAAATATTATAATTATATATTATATTATTATTTATTATATATATTGTACATTATATTATACATACAATATTATACATTATATTTATTTTACAGTTAACAATTTTTAAATTTGTGATTTTCTTTAAATTTTAATAATAATAATAATAATAATAATAATAATAAATAGAAAATAAAATATTTGTGAATATGATAATATTTAATTTCCATCTTTTTCATCCATTTAAAAAATTAGCTTATTATTTATATTATCTTTTTACCATGGAAACAATTTTAAATTGATGTAATTTTTGCAGTCTGTTCAGAAAAATTAGAAAAAGAAAACCACGAAAATGGGAAAAAAGATAACATCTTGAATTTCAATAGAATTTTCTGATAATATTGCCTAGAATTACATATCGAAACTGTAATAGTATTTCCTACTAGTACAAATACAAAAAAGAGTGGGATTTTGAGTTTTTTTCTTTTCCTGTTTATTTAATTTAGTTTTCAATTTATTTCTTTATATAAATTTTGTTTATTTGTCTTAATTGCAAATTGTAACAGACAACAACATTCAACAAAAGTAATCTCTATAAAAATCATTTGACAGAGCACTCTTTTCCTATATCAGTTGGTCATATTAAAATATTCAAGGAAATGAACACAGACAATATTTTCTTCTAATGTTTATAATTCTTTTTATTTTAACTCTTCCAAGAAACCCTTTATAAGAAAATTATGTATCTTTTACATTCAATTTTATTTCATTATTCAAAAAATGGCCAATAAATATAGACAAATTAACTTAAAATTTTAAAGTCAATTTCCAAAGAGTATTTTAGGAAAACATTAGAAAAGCAAATAGTGAAAATGATCGAGATAAAAACGAATTGTTAAGAGATAAATATTTGTGATAGTGGTATCATCAAATATTTTCACATGTCTCTGTAGTCAGTCAGTCAACGGTTCTTTCATGTTCAGCTCCAGTGATCAATTATAAAATCAAAACTCTTACATAATTATACTTAATTCTGTGATAAGAGGTCGCCAGTGATTGGTTGTTAATTTTATAATTATTCCAAGAAGCTCGAATGAGATATTTTGTTATCTATTTCATAAAATCACAATTTAGCGTCTATATGAAGCTGGAATGTGATTTATTCGAGATATGGTTCAACTGAAACACTGGTGTCTACAGTTTTACTTTGTACTCAGACAAGGATTGCTCTTATCCTTCTTAACAATTAATTTTAGATGATTTCAATAATTTCTCACAAACGTTTCTGGTGCTTTCGCTTGTTTTGGAAAAGCAATTACGAAATGAAATACTTTCATTCCTATCATGACTGAAATATGGATGACTATTAAAAAATCAAAGTGAACGATTTTAATATTTTAAAGCATTGACGTTATAAAAAATAATCGTTGGGAAAATCAATAATATCTGGTTGACTTTCAATGAACAAATAGATTTCCTATTCACAAGAGTAAATATTGATTACTTCAAACGAACCAAATGACAGTGGTTAATTCTCCACGTCGTCTTAATTATAACAATGACAAAATTTAAAGTCGAACAGTGAATAAAGAGAATATTTCGAGTTGTTTCCATAACATGTTGCTATTAAGAAGCATAATAAGGATCAATATAAAAAATTATTGTAAAATTCTTGGGATCGCTTGAACGACAATTTAGCCTTTTGAATAAATTGATCCATTCGAAGAGAGAAATGTCAATAAGAAGCCTGGTAAAACCAAACAGTAAAACCAAACACAGATATATA
>JBBMKC010221694.1:0-12172 GCA_037834085.1 Bipalium vagum
CTTGAACTGGTAGCCAATTCTTTGTATTGTGGATAATGGAATTTGAATACCATGTTTCTTCAAAATATTCTGCATTTTAGGATATGACAGTTTTGTGTAACAAAGGCCACATATCAAATTTTTTTATTTCGACATTTAAATGTGTCTTAGTCATTTTATTTATAACTTGAATTATTAAAACAAACACAACAAAAACACTACATTACATACATATTACGTGCAGGAGCTTAAATATTAAAAATGTAATAAATATTAACCAATTTAAACATTTTTATAAAAAATTTTTTATTTTGTGTAAGCCTCATTTTTTGTCCAGCTGCGTACATATAATAAAGATCACATTTTTATTTCAAATAACAAAACAGTATACAAATAATTAGTAAAAATATTACAGGGTTTTCCGAAATATTTAATCCTCTTTTCAGAATAATTAATCATTTTTACACAATATTCATTTCATTAATAAAAATCAAAGTAAAAAGATTAAATGGTTTATTTTATTTACAATTTAAAATTCCTCTCTTGTAACGTCTTTAACAAGATATCCTTTTCATATTTCTAAGGAATCCTTGAAACTTTTCTCTTGTAATGTCATTTTAGGTTGATATTATTACTTATTGTAATTCTTCTTATTGTAATCTCCTTATTTTTCCTAAATGCTTCCTCAATTGGATTAGCTGATGCATATAAGGTGTGAAATAAAGAATTGTGTGTCCACTTGTTGAAAAACGTTTTTATAGTACTGTGCTATTGAAATGGGATATTGTTAATAATGAATATATCAAATCATTTTTCTTCAAGTTATTGAATTGTTTCATCGGTCAAAACCACCACTTTGATTTTAAGCTACCAAAGAGTAAGATTATCATTATTTATAAATGATTTGATAATGTTCACTTCCAAACACCTTAATATCTTCTTACGACCACAACGAGATTTGTTTGTTGTGTACTGTCCCATTAATTTATGTTTTTTGACGATTACATATTTTTTAAACAAAATATTTTTTAATACATTTATTTTTGAAAATAATAAAAATAGGATTAAATATTTCGGAAAATCCTCTGATATCCAGTTGGGTCACCATAACCATTTGACTAGGACAATTTCGCATGGAAGTTATCAAAATGACTATGTAGCTGTCTGTAGGCGTTCCTTGACTTCTCGAATATTTAAATTATTACCCAAAAAGAGAACTTTCTGTAGTTCAATAAACAAGAAAATTAATCAAAAATTGTCTTTACGCAAAAAAAATAATTTTAAACAAGGATTAAAAAGCGACAGATAATTTTTGGCGTGAAGGTAAATTTAAAGGTTTTCTATTGGAGTTCGTATCTGATCTTAGAAAATGCTATTCCAAAATTCGAATATTTTTATTGTAAATATTTTGCAAAAAATTTTGATTTTGTAATTAAAATAATCACTGCCTGTAAAAACAATGTTAACACTGCTAATTGCGATTTTGCGTGATTGTATTTTATCTATTATTTCCTTACTTAATATAGTGGAATTATATGTGTAGCGAAATATTCTAAAATATTTTTCTTAGATATTAGTGTTCCCGACATTAAGTACAGCTTATACCGAAACTTATAATGCGATTAGTTGGAACATGATGGTTTTTCCAATTTTTCGCCTTTTCATTTTATATTGGGTGAATACGACTATTTAAAAAAGAATTTGAAAAAGTCTATTTTTTTTCTACAAAAAAGGCGGAATCATACTTATACAATCAACACTCTTTTTCCATTATATTTTTTTAAAGAAAAATGTGTCTTTTAATAAATATCATCATAAATGAATTGAAATAATGTTTGTTTTTAATTAATAAATATTATTTTTTTATTGATTAAATAAATGATTACTTCAATATTTTGTTTTAATAGCTCGTTCCAGTCAATAGACTTGAACCATCTGTGACGCATAACATCCTCCGAGCCTCCCTGAAAATGAAAATAATTTTAATATTTATATATAAAAATAATTGTATATGAATAAATTGAGTATAAATATATGGAGATGGCAAACTCAGAAGTCAACAGTGATCTCTGAGGATTTAGTAAACTTATTATAAAACAAATCTGCTTTATGATTTATTGTAATTCCATCATCTGTATCAAATCTATCATTAAAATTATTATTATAATAATTTATTTAGTCTCCATTAAGATGTAGACCAATATCAAATATCAGCCCTATCATACCAATGGTTAATGTCGATTTCTCCATTTGTGATATACTTTATTATTTTACGATAAAAGTGCTTCCAGATAATTATGAAAATTTTCTATTTTCAGTTCAAAATGTTTTGTTATTTTTAATCTTTTTTACATTTTCCCTTCTGCCCCCGAAAATAATTCATTCTCAGAATTTTAATCTCTCTTGAGTGAACAAAATTGTAAGTTATTATACACAAGAAAACTCTCACAAGTTTCTGGGCAATCTGTCGTTCTTATTCTTTCAATACTTCTGCTTTATATGGAGGCTGGTAAAATTTGCCCATGTCAACAATTGAGGCTTAAGTTGTTATTTTGTCGTCCACACCAACGAGATGGTTCAATTCTCAATGAAAACATAGTGAATAAAAATAATGGTAAAATATCTCTTTGGAGTTGAAAATTAGTTTGTAAATTGTTCCTTGCTTGGAAATTAAATTTTAGTATTTTTGTCCCCCCCCAGTTTTATTTTCTGTGACAAAACGGTCCCGTTCCTGATTCTTCTGCAAAATAAGAGAAATTCAAGATAAAAATTAATTCACAATAGACTTCGTTAACTTATTTAAAAAACCCATTTCTAAAGTTTTTTATTTTTATGGGAGTTTTTTTAATAAATTTGTATCATTAATAATTAGCATGCTTTTCATTCGATGGTAATGTCAGTCTGTTTCTTTCTGCTATGTCTTGAAGTGTCGATGGTTATCCAATTAACATTAAGTTTAATGAATATTGATCTTTCTTTGTAGATCACAACTTTTTGATTGTTCGGCCATTCAGTAAAACAAAATCTGAAGATCTAACGTGACTGGACTTCAAACCCTATCTAAGATATTTTTCCTAAATTTTGGAAAGGTGAAGCATGTCTCAACATTATTCTAATAGTTAAATATAAGTGACTTTATTGAAGCTTTTTTAAGGTTTTGTGATACAAGTTTCTAAAAAATTATTTTTTTTCTAAATAGCTTGATGTTATCTACCTGGTTTCTAACTATTATGTAGAGCGTCAATTAAGAAGCTTTACAAATTTGTGAGCGAATAGTAAAAGAATGTAACTCAATTTAACTCCTAAATTTTTATAAAAACGAAGGTTAATTCACAAAATTTATTTATTTTCAAAAGGTTCTTTGCAACAATATATAATTCTTATTGAACAGCCAAAATTCCATTAGAATATTGGTAAGTGTATCATTGATTTTTTGTTTCAAATCTTGCAAAGAAAGAGTTGACTGTGAATAAACTATCTGCTACTCCACATAAAAAGTTCATAGGGGTCAGATCTAGTAATCTTGACCGCTAATTAATATCTCTTTTTCTGTCAATCCAAGGAAATTTTGCCATAGACATTCTCAAACTGCTAAAAAACCACTGCATACTATCGTCATCTTGAATAAAGTTCATTGAGGAAGCTGAAGGTAATTGATTAAAAGCAGGAAAAAATTGCTTTCAACATATCCAAGTATTTGTGTCTGTCACTTTTTCGGAAAAGAAAATTTCTGTTTACTTTTAATTTTTCTGCTAATTTTGTTACTGAACTTTTGCAAAAAATGTTTTCTTAACGCTATACTTTCGTTTTGAGTCTTGTAATTGAAAAATCCTTGATTTGATTATTTTAATCAATGGATAAACTATTCGTTTTCCTGTCATTGTTGTAAAATAATTAAGCAAAATACGTCAAGCAATTTTCAATTAATTGGAGGGATGCAACTAATTAGAGGTGCTATTAAATAGAGCGACAATGAATACGATATTGACTTTCTAAAAAATGATCACACTTTAAAGTTGTAAAGGTACTTAATTGAAATCCTGCATTTAAAAATCTTTGTATTACTTTTATATATTCTGGAAAAGTCGTTGAAAACTTTCATATTTTAAAAATAAAATATTTTTTAAAATTATTAACAGTAAGAGGTATTCATTGACTATTTTATATATTCAATATTGACTATTTCAAGAAAATGATGTGACCACTGAAGCAGAAAAACTGATTTTATTACGTGAAAATTAAGACAAAAAAATTCCATTTATTTTTATTCTCAATTTTAGTCTTTATTTATTTACTTTAATTTTAAGAAAAAAAATTTTATTTATTATTCCAGTTTCTGAGATAAGCTAATTTCAATGGAAAAGTTTATTTCATTTTAAAATTTATTTAATACTGTTTGTATAAAGTCCACGTAGATAACAAAAATGTTATCTTCAAATTATTATTAAAATAATATTTTAATTTTATCAAATGAGCCTGAAAAAAGAACAAATATTCGCTATTTTTGTTTTACTGAAACAAAAGAATAAAATTGAGACCGGCTATAAAAGGCCTTCTTCACATGTCAAGGAAACCTCAAAATTGTTCATAAAATGACTTTTTAATGACCTATGAAACCAGATACAACAAATTGACCGCTATAGACCGGTCTTGCGACAAAAAATAAATTTAAATTATTCTTTTGTAAAAAATTTAGTTAACACAAGCAGAAGTTTGGTAATCAAGTATTGGGTTGTAAAGTTAAAAATCCAACTAAACGGTGGTAAAGGTTTAATTGCGCAATGTTCAAAGGTAAATAAAATTTGAACTGAATGATATTTTTAAAAACTTTCTTTGGAAATACAAAGAACACAAATACACATATTTGAATTCAATAAAACTACAGTCCTTTGTAGCCACCAGTGTACAAATTATGATTGAAAATTGTAAATAGATTAGCACCGTTTTTCTGGGACACTTCCTTTGAAATCTTCACTCAAGCATTCTTAAATTTGTGAATTGCGTCACATTCTTTGTTCAATTCTTTGTACTTTCTCTTGCACAATGCCCAGAAACGTTCTATTGGTCTTTGGTTAGGTACAGCAGATGCATTTCTCTCTTTGGTTATAAAATCAATTTTATATTCATTTAGATAATTGACCACACAATTGTAGCATAATGCGAGGTAGCCAAATCTGTCCAGAAGATTATGTCGTGATCTTGTTTCAGTTTCCTTATAAATGGAACTAAATGCTTCTTGACACATTCTTCGAGATTAACTTGTTTGTTAATCGTTCCAGACGTGATATAAGGTTCTGAAATTTGACCATCCTGCGCAATCGCCTGCCATACCAAATATTTATTATAGAACTTAGATTTTCTCTTTGTTTTAAATTCATTATCAATCTCACAATCGCCGACTATGTTGTAATATTCATTATCTGGCACCTGAGATGGATCAACTGGACAGTATGTTTCATCATCCATAACGAAGAACTTATTACCACCAGACGGAATCGACAGTTTGTACAGTTTTCTAAGTGATCTTTCAGCCTTTCCTTTTGATCTTTCACATATTTTTGACCAGTAATTTTCTTCTTAGATTTGACTCTCAATTTCTTCTTCGCATTCGTTACACTAGGTTTTGAAATTTTGAATTTAGTAGCTGTTGAACCTTCACTGATCTTTGGATTGCGCATATAATGATTCTTGATTTTCTTCAGCTGTTTAGCAGTTAACACGGATGGTTGTGGACCTGATTTCTTGGAGTATCCAACTTTATCAGTATCAACATAACGTTTCAACACCTGCTGAATTGTAAGCCTTTTTCATCCTTCATCTACGAAGTGCTTAATCGTTATCTTTCGATCTCCATTAAAAACTGAATAATTCTCTTGGCTTCATCTTCACATTTTTTTGGCTTCATCTTGATAGAAATTTAAAAACTAAACTTGTAAATCGTTAAATTGATATAGTTGATCTATAATATTCAAAAAAATAAAGAAAGAAATTTAATATATTTAACACAAAAGCTATTTAAAAAATACGCAATTAAACCTTGACCACCCTTTAATAATTACAATTTATATTTACTAACGAAAAATAAAAAAATTCAATGACAGTAATTTCCATTGTTCTCTATGACTTGTTGTAATCTTAGAGCTAAATTCTTGATATCATGTTCATCAAAAGTGAAGGACTTCAATAAAAAGAAAATGTCCAATACGTTTTTTAAAGAGACCTGAAAAATGATACTCTGAAATAGTAATATCAGTTGATTGTCGTGGATGAAGGAGAATTTTCCATTTTAATTCTTTCATTATTTGATTTTTGATTTGTTTTTTGGTTAAAATTCAAAATTTATGAGACTGCAACAATCCAACCAAATATACAACTTGGCAGTTAAATTCGGTTTGTTAGCCGTTGTTTTTCTTTTAATATTAACTTAAACACTCTATTTCCCTTACTGATACAATTCTTTTTAAAAAATTCATTGATGTTTGAAAAGAAGAGGAAAAAATTAAAACTAAGTTCTTTTTGTTGCTATCCACTATCCATGCCCTTGGCTTATTCACTTTATCTAATCCCATCTATTTTCTATAAAGATGACATTTAATAGTACCAAAGTATGTGTTGTGAGCGTCAAGTATTCTTCGGACCATGTTATTCAAATTCAAAGAACTTCCTCTTTTTTTAGAAATATTGAAATCTTCAGTTTTAAATTTTCGGAACCATCTTTGATATTTATCGAGTGACAAATAAAATTCAGAATAATTCGTTGTAATGTTTTTTTTAAAGGAATTTGAAGCAGTTAATCATTTCTAGAATTCATATAACAAGAAGAGTTGAATATGAATTTCTTCAGCTGTGATCTATTATTATTTTAATACATTTATTTTAGTACATTTATCTGAAACACTGATGTGAAATCAAGACATAAAATTTTTGAGATTTAACACTTAAACAAAATGCTAAAAACACCATTGAAATACATTGCTCCATCATTGATAAATGTGTTCTCAATAATTAATATACAGGGTCCCATAAGTCCCCGTCAAAAGTAAACTTAAATATCTTTCATTAAATTTAATCGATTGAAATTTCTATTTATAAAATATTAAAGTATGTAAGTCTAAGTTTTATTTTAATATTTTAAAATTAGATTTAGCAAATGCCGCTTGATTTGAAGTTAAGAATCAAAATTGGACTTTTAATGGCAAATTGGATTTTGAAATTGAAAACCAAATATTTATTGATTATCAAACAAGTTATTAGAAGTAGATGAGGTGACACTTCATATTTAGGATAAAGGAGATCAGAAACATTTGAGAGAAAACGTGATTACTTTAAGATTTTGATTGTGAGTACTTTTCAATCTGATCTTATGAATATTAATTTTTGATACTTTAAGAATCTTATATACCCATTTAATTCCAGAAATCAAGAGGGCAAATAAATTTGATTTACTTAGTGTATAATGGTTGCTATAGGACCTATTAAGACTATGTTTAGGTTTCATAAAAAATTAAAAAACAATTTGAGATGGAATTTAGAAGAAAAAAAATGTCAAGTAAAAGTCTACCAATGCACAATTAAAATATGTCTTTGCAGAGATTTAAATTAATTTATATTTCGCAAATTCTTCAAATAAAGTAGAAATTTCACTCTAAAGGGACATCCCAAAAATTCGGCTTATGGAATGAAGCTGGTTAAGTTGATATTAATATTTTTTGACTTTTAAAGAGATAATTAAATTTTTTAGTATCCTCCTCTTACGGCATGATGCTTTTGAATTTTTTTGATCGATTGATAATTGTTGATTACAAATGGATTGGACAAAATAATATGGTACGTCAGTTAGTTATTTGTTACGTATTAGAAAGGAGAATGTTGTTAGTCTGATAGGAAAATCAAAGTCAAGTTTATTATTTCACACTAAATGAAACATTGTTCGTAACTGTATACTAAATGAAAGAGATCCGTGGATTTTAAGTCGGATTGTTTGGAAAATCAAACAACTTCAGCCAAAATCACAATAAAACTCAACGTTCATATTAATATTTTTATTTACTCAATAATAACTAGATCAGAGCTTCAAAGGTTTTAACATCTATGGTCAAAAATTAACTTCTGGTTTCTGATCTCCATACCAAAATTACAAAAACAATGATGTACTGATCATATTATTTAATCTTTATTTTCTAAAGATAAAGTGATTAATGATAGTGCTTATTGTTCATTGTTGGTCCGGTTATATAAAAAATTTATATGTACAGATCTAGTAATAACTGAACGAAAAGCAGCTATTCCACAACAAGACCAGACCTTATTACCCTTATTGAAGTTCCACCAAATCCTCTGTAAATAACTCAGACAATGATCAATATATACTATTCTATTCGGTGTATCATTTTTTAAATAAAAACCCATTTAGGATGAAAGATGCTAAGAGTGCAATAGAAGAAATTTTCACTTCAAAAAATAAGGAGTATTTCTTAAAGGATTTAATACATTTTAATAAATAAATTTTTTCAAAGTCATTTTATAAAACACAAAGTTGCTTTTTGGCCAGTATAACAATACCGATAAATGATAAAAATAAAAAATAAGCGAATATGTCCTCATATAAACAGGTTTCAGTCTAGTCCAATGTTGAATACTATAAAAGATCCATTTTTTCAATGATATTTTTTTTCATTTTAAACCAAAACCTTTTAAATGGGTTTTTTTTCATTTTAAACCAAAACCTTTTAAATGGGTTTTTTTTCAAAAAGAAAACTTTGATTCTCACTAATAAACATCAATAATAATTGATATGTAACAAAAACATTTTATTTTCCAACAGTTGTTTATTTTCTCATTATTTTACAATTAGGTTTTTCAATGAAATGTTGATATATTTCATTTTGAGAGCTCGACAAACGACATTGAAAGAATGTGAGCGGTGATTTTAATCTTTTGAATGAAGCTTCTAAAATCAAATCCATAAATTAAAACAAAAAAATAAAAAAACGAAAATATCAAAGATCGTATAAGAAATGGGAGATAATTTTTTTCAATATTTCGTAAAAGCATAAATGCCAAAAATTACAAAAATTCTACAGAGAAAAAGACAAAATTCTGAAAACGTTGACGCTCACGGTTATTTGACTTGGAGACTCGAAGAGAATTATTTCCATAAATTCGATGAAGAAAACTAAAAGGAAAAATATTGGCTAAATATCAGGTTTCAGACTTCAATGAAAAGTTTGTGATTATGAATTTCTTTCTCCTCAGTTGATAGTACAAATAACTATTTTATATTATATTATGTATATAATCTTTTTTATATTCAAAATTCCTTTATTATTTCTTTTTTCCAAATTATTTTTTGGAAATTAAAGGGAAAAAATAAAGTCTAAATGGTCCAGCGATAAAAAATTGATTCGCAATTAAAAAATATTGCTGAAAGTGAAGTGCGACGTAATTACTTTTGTACCTTGTGTCTCGCTGAAGAGCTGTTTTACTCTGGTAAGATGTTGTCAAAGATTGGTTAATTGCTTTTAGAATTAATATCCATCCTTTATGACTTGTTGAAAGATTGTAAACAAGGTTTTGTCCTTGTTAATTTTTGAAAATTGTAAAATATTGGATTGATGCTTATATATTCTGTTGCTTTCAATATAATAGGTATATAAACCAATTTAATACATAAATAAATGCCGGACGATTGTCAACGTCCGTTTGACTAGCCAATTTGCTAGTCGTTTGACGACGATTTTCATACAACATTTTATTCATTCGTCGGATTTTTGCGTTTTATCACACACATGTTGTTTATGAATCTTAAAAACCATATTTGTGGCGTTCTCCTGATAATTGCTCATTTCCAACACATGCTTCTAGTACACATTTATATCTATTCAATATTGATATCAATTATTTTTAAAATTATTAGTTTGCTTTTTGTGTATTTATCAAGTTATATAATATGACAGAATATATGCATCAACCCAATAATTAAAATTGTTTAGAATAATCCCATGTTTATCTAAAGACAAATATTAACCTCATATACAATTTGAGTTGATATAATATAGGTCTTATGTTGATAGGTCTCAAATAGATCGTCTCACATATGAAAAAATTTATACGAGATATCTGTAGGAATATGCACGAACATTTTATCATCGTTATCATCATAATGTCTTTATTTCTCTATTTCATTTTGAGATTTTTCAAATTTAATTTTTATTTAATATTAGATATTTAATCACCACAATTAATCTGGTATATGTTGATTTATATATTGGTATCATTCAACATTTTCTTTCATAACATAGAATAATAAATATTTTATGTAAAAATATAGTTTATGTTGAAGATTCACTTCTCTAATTAATTTGAATTTTTTTATAGTTCAATCTCATTTAGAAAAACAACTCTCACTAAAATAAATAATTTATCAACTTAAGATATTGATAAGGCATATATCTTAAATAAAACCTGAATTCTTATTAAGACAAAAGATTTTGACTAAGGTTCCAAATCTATTTTACATAAGAAGAGAAGGAGATGTTATAAAAATATATGTATTATTGCAAAAAAATCGAATATTTTAAAATTTATTATTCAAGGAAGACTTCAGATTTTTAAAATGTAATCACATTAAACAGTCTACTGTACTGAACTCTGTACTCACATGAATTCCATCTCAAAGATGTCCTCGTTGTTACTCTTCATATGAGCTTTTATAGAAATATCATTATCATTGGGGTTATTATCTAAAGAACAAAAACTAATTATGGACAATTGCGTTGATATAATATTTCGCATATTCTTACAGTTGGTAATTATAAGATATCGTGCTATTATTTCCTTTCAAGCAATGTCTTTTACTGAATAATTAAAGTAGATCTTGGGTATGGTTTACCTAGGAGCTTCCTAGAGCTTTTCACTGTTGTGAATGAAGTGCTCTTCAAAATTGAGCTCAAACTCCTCTCACTATTTATGATACCTTATATCACTGTGCTTAATTTCTCAATTTAGCAAGATAAATTCTTGAAAATTACAGATAATTTTTCATAAAATTGTCAAAAATAATAAAATTATTATTTTTTATTTCAAAATATCCCAGTATATTTAGTAATTCTGTTCAAACTTTACGTAACACGAATTGAATTTTTTGTTTTCTCATAGGGTATAAATAAATAAATACAAATATTTCACAAAAGTAGGAATCCATCAATGAATTGTTAGAGTTAGTGAATTAGGTTTCAGATAAATCTGACTTTAACGTCATTGGTTTGATTTATTTTTTTACACACACACGGTTGACTAAGTAATGGAAACACTTAAAAAATAATATTAATGATATAACTTATATTATAAAAATTTTCATATACAAGATCAACTCTTAGAAATATGTTACATTTTTATTAATGATGAAGCTATACCTCCATTCTCAAATAAAACATTTTATTCGTCTTGGAGTATATTTGTATTAGTATTGGATGTTGCGAATTTGAATATTCCGCAATTCTATATTTATAAAATCTGATATCTGTTCAAGGAACACGGGAGAAAAGAACCTTTTCCTCACTCCAGTGAGAAAACGGACCACATTTTGTATTTATAAAATGTATTAAATCAATCTCCCTTAATTAATACTCCTTAATTTTTTAAAGTGAAAAATTCTTCTATTGCTCTCTCAACATCTTTCATCCTAAATGAATTTTTATTTAAAAAATGATACACCAAATAGAATATATTGAGATCTGATGGATCATTGACTGGGATATTTACAGAGGATGTGAGAGAACTTCACTAATCAATTGATTCAATATGATCAGAACCCTATTATTTTTGTAAGTTTTTGCATGAAGATCAGAAATCAGAGGTTAACTTTTGAATATAGATCTTGTTTAATTATTGATGAGTAAATAGGAATATTTAGGTGAACACATTGAATTTTGCTGTGATTTTGGCTGAAGTTGTCAGATTTTTCTAAACAATCCGACTCAAAGTTCGTAAATCTCTTTCATTTAGTATACAGTTAAGAACAATGTTTCATTTATGGGTTTAGAATCCCTTGCATTATGTAACTGTTGGTAATAACTATTAACGCTACAGTTTTCAACACATATTAAATACTAACATATTACGTGGTGCGCCCAATAAGTAGTGAGACTAGCATAGAAAGAGATGCACGAATATTATAATTTTTATTTAACAT
>JBBMKC010221705.1:0-12170 GCA_037834085.1 Bipalium vagum
AATTAGTCCGTTTTTTATTTCACATTGTTTCCATAAGCTTTGTGTTAAATTATTATTAATTATGAAGATAGCTAAAACATTAAATAGATTAATATTTTGCACATTAATTTATTTATTTTTAATAAAACATTAAATAAAATGTATTTAAATGTAAGCAATTGAGAAATTGTAACAATTGATCTTTTAGAAAACATTAAAATAGTAAAACGATTCTTGTAAAAATATATATGAAATTATGAACTCTAAATCTATATAACAGAAAAAAATGATATTATAAATAATATTTAATGTGAAACAATATATTTTACAAAAATTTTAATGGAAAGAAATATTAGAAAAGGTTGAAACCTTAAAATAATAATTTATAATAATTTTATAATAATTAATTTGTTTAAAGTAGATACATTTTAAGAAATTCTCTGTTATGTTGAGTTTATCCTGAGTGAAATTGTTAGGTTTGCTGAAAAGGTGTATTTAAAAAGAGTTGAGTTAAAAAGATCGATGTTAGACTTTCGAGCAACTTAACATAAACTCTTATAACTCAGAAGATTTTAGTGCGCGTATGGGCGGAGTTAAAATTTTGGTGAGAACTGAAATAAAAAATCGATTGCAAAACATAAACTTTTAAACGATAAACTGAGATTGATTAATTAGTGGAATCTGGAATCAAATTCCCTAATGAATAAGTTAGTTAGACAAAAATTTTACTTTTTGTAATAAATAATGGTCTGTGACCGTCTTTGAACCGTGGACTGCTGTTTATTGAATTGGTTCTTTTTTCTTTTTTGTTGGTTGAAATTTTCTGCTTCTTTTATATCAAAAGCTGTCGTTTTCTATGCGCGCTACTTGCTGGTACTGGTTTGAATAAGTTTTTAAAATGTTGTAGTTTTACAATTATACTGCTCTCTGAACTATTCAGATGGTCCTTGAAATATAATCCTTTTACCAAGTTTTCTTAATTAATTTGTTGTGTTATCTTTCTAATTAATCAGATTACATATATATATATATATTTATTTATTTCATTTTTAATAATCGTAACTTTATGTCACTAATTTCTAAATTATTATTCTTTATTTCTATTTAAAGTAAGGTGTATAAAAGTTATTATTTTATTTATTTACTTAATAACTTTTTGTTCTACCAATTTTTAGGCCAATTTCTTATTATTAATCACCTATAATTATATATTTTTTATTTTATTAAAAGACATTCACTACATTTATATTCATTATATTAAATGTATGATTTAATAAAAAATAAAAACTAAACATAAAATTTAAATTAAAATCTTCCAAAGAAAAAATGAAATATTCGATTTCTAAATAATCGTAAATATCTTGTAAGGAATTTATTGTTATATTTTCTAATTCAGAATATACATTTTTAAAATACAAAAACCAATAGAGTTGGCTTCGCATATCAAAGAATTTGTTTAAGTCAAAATATTTTATATCTATTTCACTCATTTTTAAAAATATTATTTATATACAATAAATTATTTACATGATTTTTAATATGATTAAATGACAAGATAAGAACACCAAAAGCAATTCATTCATTATTAGGTATGTATTAAACAAATTTGCATTTTGACCTTTAGACTTTGAATGACTAATAAAAGCTGTTTTACTTTTGAAACATTTAACACAAACTTCACAATAATGAAGAGATTGATTTTCATTTATATTTGATTGGTTTAAATATTGTTGGTTAATTTTTTCATCATCATTTTTAATTAATTTTTTTTCATATATTTTGTTTTTTTATTTATATTTATATTTTAGAGCTAGGGTAGTACTATAGAAAATCATTAAATAAATCGGGACCTAAGATTCAAAATATAAATAAAAAACATCATTTTGGTCCGAATTTATGATATGTTTTTATTTATATTTAAAATCTTGGCTGTTGGTTGTAAATTTATTGCTTGTAATTGCTTGTTGGATGTCCGCATCAACTATAAAAAAGATGTATATTTTTCTTCAATTTGATTTTTCAATATTTTAGTATTACCTGTTTTACTAATATTACCACAATTACTTTTTTCAATAGTACTTATTGAACTATTTAAAAAAGTATTTTTTTATTTTTGGAGTACTGTGGACAAAGTCTAATTTTAATATCTACTCTAATGTTATTTATTAATATTTTACACTTTATTAGAATAAATAGGTACAGATGTATTTTTATTATATATGTAATATTATTTCTATATTTATTTTACTTATTTTTATTATTTACCCAAAAATAATAGTGAATTTCTTAAAATTTATCAACTTTAAACTAATTAATATACATTTGTAAAATTTTAAGGTCTGTCATTTTTTCTGACATTTCTTTCATTAAAAGTTTAGTAAAATATATTGTTTAACCTTAAATACTATTTATAATATCCATTTTTTCTGTTATATAGGTTTAGAATTGATATTTTCACATATTTATTTAAAATCCTTTTATTATTTATTATTTATAATGTTTTCTAAAAGATCAATTGTTACAATCTCAATTGCTTACATTCAAATTCATTTTATTAAAAATATTTTTGATAAATAAATAAACAAATGGGGAACTGTAAATTCTTTATCTGCATAGTTATATTATTATATTCATTTATAGTGGATTTCGAATTTTTTAAAAGTAATGTGCTTAATTTGTCATAAAAATCAAGATATATTTTTATATATTTAATAAAATTCATTTAAATTTTTAACTATGGTAAAATAAATAGAGATGTAAATGTAATTTGTATTTTTTTTAAATAATACTTTTATTTTACACACTCTACTTCAATCATGTTTTCCCGGATATTTGATTTACTAATTTATTATTATTTGTCAGTAGTAGAGAAAATGATAAAATAAACCAACACTCAAGATTTATTTTATCATATTCTTTACTACTGCTTGTAGTATTAATAGTGGGAAAAACAAAGATGAAACCCAAGAAAAATAAAAGTACATGTTTTAAGGTCATACATAAAAGTACATTTTGTCAAGGTCAGCCGTGTATGTGTGTATGCATGAATATGTGTGTATGTGAGTGTATAAAATTAATATGTTCAAGTCTTACACCGTTAGACTATTTTTATTAATATTGAATATCAAAGTTTCACACCGTGGAACTATTTTGTTAAATTTGTCCTACGCCGCTTGTATTATTACTATAAATTATGATTTTACTACATCCACAATAAGATTTTTTGATTTTACAAAATATTTCTAAAATATTTTATTAAAAAAAACGAGGAATAACATATTTAATATTAAATACAATATGTATTTATATAGCTAGGCAATGGCTTAATCAAGACAGTACATTTAGACAGGGTCGCTGGAACTTGATTACAAACATGACTGATTTTATCGTTGAGCTCAGCGATTGTATGAGGTTTGTCTCTGTACACATTTTGTTTTAGATATCTGGCGGAGTTAGATCGGGCGAACGAGGAGGACATTCAATTGGATCTCGTTTTCCAATCCAGCGATTTGCGAACTTTTTGTCTATCCAGTTCCTGACCTTTTGCGAATAGTACGCAGGTGCCCCATCGTGTTGTAGGTAATTACGACTTCTTGTTATTCTATGCCATAAAAGTTGTCCGCATCTCCAGGTATGACTCATCAGTTACCATATCTTCGAAGAAGTATGGCCCAATGATAACCTTGTGAACTTAAACCACACTACACCATTATCCCGACCCTGGAGTTTCTAGCAGGAATTGTTATTTTAGGGTTAGAGTAGACCCAATAACAGCAATTGTGGCGGTTAACAACTCCATTGAGTATGAACTTATTCTCGACTGACCATATTATCTTGTTAACCAAGGAAGAGTTATTTTGGAATTGTACCAACATTGTCTGACAAAATTCCATTCTTCGGTCAAAGTCGTCATCGGTTGACAGCTTAAATGAATGAAAGCCTGCTTCATTAATTGCCTTGTAATAACTGCTTACAATCATGTCAAGTCCCCTAGCACCCTGCCAAACTGCTAGATTCTTCAACCAATTTTTTCACTCTGAATATTTTTTGTTGTTAATACGGAACGAGGTCGGTCGGATTTTACTTGGTCATAGACACTTCTACTCTTCTTAAAATTTTCCACTATTTTTTAATTGTTTGCCTACTTGGTGGTAGAGTGATAAACTTCTTTTTCCAATGCCTAATTACTTCTTCAAAATTATCAAATTTGGAGTTCCATACAACAATTTAAATTCTTTCCTCCATCGAAAAACCCAAAGCCATCTTATTTTAAAATAAACTGAATGGATTATTAAACTTTTAATCCATATAAACAAATTAGTAATACTTTTATTTTTTAACTTGTAATTTAAAAATAAAATATGTTAACATACATAATAAACACCCTTTATTAGTTTTAGTTTTAGAAACCTTAGATTTTTAGATTCAATGAGAATGATTCCTTTTACTTCTATAGAATCAATGGGAAAATGTTAGCAAAATCAAATAATTATGAAATTTTAAAATCATTTAAACTGAAACATAAAAAAGGAATTTATCCTTATGATTATCTTAAAGTTGATGATTTCAATGAGAATTTATTATAATTTAGGTGCCTGAAAAAAATTGTTTAAATTAATTAATTAAATCAATTAAGTAATATTTTTGAAATCTAAAATTTTTAAATTTTATTCTAAAATATCTAAATAATAAGGTAATTTAAGTATTATTATATGAAATAGAATGTTAAATAAAATAATTTATGTTTCCATCAATATATGAATCATATTCAGTATTTTTTGATAAAAGTCAATGTGTCAAATTTTTGCTGCAACAAAATATCTTAAATAATTCCAAGAAAATATGTCAATTTTGTACCAAACCTTTAAAACTAAAAATAAGAAAAGGTTTGTGGAGATGTGCAGATTATAAATTCTACAAGACCTTTATCTCAATTAGAAGGAATTCAAATTTCTCCGGTCACAGCACTAAGTTTTCGAAAATGCTTATGTTGGGATACATTTTGCTTTCAAAATCTCTACGACCTCAATTATAACACAAACCGGTTGCAGTCCAAAGTCAGTTTGCAGTTATATCGAAAAATTCAGAAATATAATTTTGCAAAACTTTGAAGAGAAAAATGACATTATCGGTGGATAAGGCGTCATAGTAGAGATTGACGAAACAAAGTTAGCTAAAAGAAAGTACAACAGTGGGCACTATGTAAGTGGTGCTTGGATAGTTGGCGTTGTGGAACGCACAGAAGAGAAAAAAATTTTCTAGTGGAAATAAACGAACGCAGTTCTAAAAAGCTTACAAAAATAAAAAAAAGCACCTGAAACCTAAGTTGATTATCCATACGGACATGTGGAGAGGTTACAGTCAGCTTAACAATCACGGTTACCAACACCTAACAGTTAATCATTCTAAAACATTCAAGGATGGGTTAACTGGGGTTCATACAATCAAATTGAAGGATCCTGGAACAATCTTAAACTACAGATTAAGCCTAGAAATAGGAGTAAAAAGAATATTGAAGAGCATTTAAATTAATTTATCTGAAGAAAAATTCACAAAAATGAAATTTGGGAATCCTTTTTCATGCCTATAAGAATAAAGCCTGATATATCTGATATAAACCGAATTAAGATTGAAAGATAACTATGTGAGTTATTTTAACTAATATAAAATCCAATATAATTTTATCTTTAGGTTCATGGATCCAGCAATAATATAATATAATTAATTAAGCTCTTCTTTCTTTTCTTCTCATAAGATACTGCAGTGGTATAAAAGTTATGTCCTTTATTTCATTATTGATAATCAAAATTACAAAATAATATATTTCGAATTCAGAAATATATATCAGTAAATAGAAGATAATATGAATATTTTTAAAATTGAACCAACAGCAAATTCCTAAATTGAGATAAATTCACTTACAGAAACAATAAGTATAAATAATTATGTCGACCAGTATATATACTTACGAAAAAAAATATAATGAATAAAAAAATTTTAAAAAAATTAAAAATTAACTAAACAAAAAAAATATCATTAATTAATTTACATATTTACAAAAGACGAATGTCATACAAAAAATACATTTTGAATTATTTTTCAATTTTTAATATTTAGTTCAACTTCCATGGGAAAAAATCACTTCATAAATTCTATTTGGCATAAAATTTACCAGTGCTCATAGGACGCTGTTATGGATTTCTTCCCAGCAGCGAATTACCTATCATTCCAGCTCTGAAATTGATTCATTGACGTGCTAGTATCCCACAAATATTTTCTATGGGATTCAGGTCTGGTAAATAGGGCGGCCAAACATAACATCGATATTTCTGTCTTGTAGCCATTGCGAAGTGGAACGGGCAGCATGGCATCGACAATTATCCTGTTGGAAAATTGGTTTGTCTCCGCCAAAATCATTCATAAAGGGAAGTAAATGTTCTCCTAAAAGCATTTGATAATCAAATTGATTTAACCTACCGGTAATAATCGCGAGAGTGGACTTCCCGTGGTAATTGAAACAACCCTAAATCAACAAGGAACCTTCTCCAGTGTGTCTATTCGAAAAAGATATCTCCTCCTTCCACAAATAGTGCCAATGATATGTGTAACTGTCAGGTCCATCCAAATTAAACTTCTTCTCGTCACTCTAGATGACCTTTACCCATTCGGTGACCCACGTCATTTTCTCTTTAGCCCAAAAGACACGATTGATTTTATGTTGTGGCTTTAAAGGGGGTTTTACCAACATCTTCTGATACCGGATCGTCCCAGATTTATTTAAAATCTTTCTTATGCTCTCCACGGACCAATTTAGGTTGAATAGCGTTTTTATTTTCGCACAGGATATGCTTTGGATGCTGGCATTCCTAATAATGGAACGGTTCGTTGCTGCGGAAGTCTCTGCCTTAGGACCCCATGTCTTCTTTTCTTTATTTTTTATCTTCAAAAAGTATCTTATACTACTTTTATTCTTCCCTAGCTTAATGCCGATCAATCTGTTCGATTTTCCGGTGTCGTGGAAGGCATAGATAATTCCCTTCTCGGTTTCGGTTAGTCTTGCAATTTTACTCATCTTACTAAATAAATTTTTTAAAAAAATCTTAGTATTCGACAGACAGAATTACTTACATTTAATATTTAATCTTCAAACATTTAATTTATATAATTAGATTTAAATAATTTCACTTTTAAATTAATGAGGCAATAATTAGTTGGAATTATTATTATCTATTATTATCTATTTTATGTTGTATTATCTGATATATTATAACAAATCAGTTTTATGTTAAGTAAAAAGTTGATTAGTTAGGCAAAAGTTTTTTTAAAATCTTACAAATATTTCATGCATAATACAATAATAAAAAAA
This sequence comes from Bipalium vagum, assembly GCA_037834085.1. Classification (NCBI taxonomy): domain Eukaryota; kingdom Metazoa; phylum Platyhelminthes; order Tricladida; family Geoplanidae; genus Bipalium; species Bipalium vagum. The sequence continues at coordinate 7,346 of JBBMKC010221705.1, forward strand.
AATTTATTTCAATTTAAATTAGTTAAAATTTATTATATTTTCAAGGTGTGGTAATAATTAGTTGGAGCACTGTATTTTAGAAGATGAATATGAATAATTTTTAGATAAATATAAAAATTTGAATACATTTAAAGAATATATGTAAGAAAATTAGATGTATTAATATTAGCATATTTTTTTGAAAACTTTAGAGAAGTATGTTATAATTATTATGAAATAGATCCATATTATTGTTATAGTGAACCTGGATTACCGTGGAATGCAGGATTAAAATATTCTCAGGTTAAATTAAAATATTTTAAATCAGAAACCTTTAATCATTTGTTATTAATAAAATAAGAAATAAGAGGAGGGCCTTCATCAGTACATGGTAATAGATCAGTAAAATTAAGTAATAAAATAGTTAATCCTAAATTTAATATTTATTATTAACCTAACCATATGAATGGAATAAAGTTTTAAATGATTTTAACTCGCTACGCGGAAGGACTCCATCTGAAAAGATTGTTCCATCAAAGATGGAGTTGCGGAGCAATGAAAACATTAACTCAACAAAGTTTTGTGAGTCAATGGCGAACTTAATTCATTACTTTAAAGAAAGATATCTAAAATATTATGATGTATGTTCATGATATTCTACCTGTATGACAATGCCTTTACCCACGGGTAAAATGTATGAAGATAAAAAAGAAAATAATGAAAGAGCATCATCTGATAAAGTATATATGTAGTTGATTTAAAGTATCCTACAGAGTTACATGAGAAAACTGAATACTTCCCCTTAATGTCCAGAGAAGATTAAAATAAATGATTGATTATTAATTAAATATCAAATTAAAAATAAAACAAGTAACATATTTAATAAGAAATCTATGTTAACCCATTTTGATAAAAATGAATATATAGTTAAAGGATCTTTATTAGACTTTTATTTTGATCAAGGAATGATTTTAAAAAAGACATAGAAAACTGATATTTAAAAAATCTACTTGATTAAAAGGTTATATAAAATTTAATATTGAAAAAAGAAACGAGTTTAAAAGAAATAATAATTCTTTAGGTAATTTCTTTTTTAAACATTTAAGTAATGCTTTTTATGGTAAAACATTAGATAATGTGAGAAATAGACAAAACGTTGAAATAGTTTCAAGTAATACAAATTTCAATTAAACACATCTAAAATAACCTTTGAAAGATCTAAAATTTTTACAGAAAATATAGTTGCATCTCACATGAAAAAATCAAATAAAATTTGATAAATTTAATTATTTACGATTTTTTGTAATAGAATATTCGGTTAAAATTCCGTTCTCATACTCCCAGGGACATTTTTGTTTATCTATTCTAAATAAATTTTTAAAACCTACTAAATTTTCCATAAATTAGTGACATAAAATTATGATTTTATTGAAAATATAATAAAGGAACTAATTAAAATGAGATTACTAAAGAAAATCGACTTTTATTTCTTATAACATAAAAACTAAAAACTTCTAACTTTAAGCTTATTATCGCACCACCATTATGATAAATATAAAATACACTGATTCTAAGTGTAATCATGATTAAAAAGTGAGTAAAAAAGATTTAGATATATTTTATCACAGAATTGCAAAGTCTGATGAAATTGAAAAAAATATTAAGGTATTTTTGTATATTGAACGAAATAAAAACCGATGAAAGTTTATAAATAATCGATATCAACACAATTTTATTGATTATTTTAAAACTTTATGAACATTTAAGCAGTTGAACATTTCCGTTTGTTGGGATCTCTGAAAATAAATCCACACAGAATATCTGTTGAAAAAATTGATAAGGTATATTAATACACATAATGAAAAAGACCTTGAGAAGTGTTTAACAGTGAAACACTAGATCTTCTCAAAGACTATCGGCATGGATAAATTTGTTCAGGATGCAAGAGATTTTCGTTTCTGAATCATTTTCAGATGTTTTGAATTTTCCAAGTCGTTAAAAACTCGATTACATTTAGAATCGTAACCACTGATTCATTTTAAAAAGATGTTTACGAAAGTCGACCTGTATATGTATCATATATAAAAAGTCAGAATTGCCACAATGGTAAATTATTTGATTTAAATAAAATTCTGGTAAATTAAATGATTTATTGAACTCTGAACCATAACATTATCTGGAATATTTAATGACCATATATTGCATAAGTTTTTATTTGAAGCTATAACTTGAACTTTATCTAGAAAAGTTTTAATTATGATATTGTAACTACATTTAAAAATTATAACAATATTAAAATTTATTAATTAAAAAAATCTAGTGATAAATTATTAAAATGATAAATTAAAACAAATCTCGATTTGGCGGTACGAGAACGGTAAATAATCCAGTAAAATAACAAAAATTTCAACCATGTTTAGATTCAGGAAAAGAATATTTAGAAATAAATTATATACAAATTTGGCCAAATCAGGATGGATTAAATTAAAAAGAATAATAAAACATTAAACAAATAAGAAAATTACAGAATAATAACAAAAAAGGATTTGTAGATGTTACTGAAGATCATTCTTCATTAAAAAAGGAAGGATAGGACATTAAACCTAATGAATTAGAATTATGTTAAACAGAATTATTACACAACAATTATAACTTTCGAAATTTAAATATTCAACAAGATTGCCTTTTCTTAAAGAATATTTCTAAACAACAAATATTATCTGATATTTATAAAAGTGATCCAAAAACTTTAAATGAAAAATGGACATTTGTTCAAAGATTCTTTTTAGGAGATGGAAGTACAGGAATTTATTATAACAAATCAGGTGTAAAATATTGTTGTACTTTTTATAATTAAGATTTAGATTTATTAAATAAAATAAAAAATATGTAAAAGAAATATTTAATACTGAAAGTACAATTTATAATACTATGAAAAGTTGTTCAGTATTTAAATTAAATATTTAAAATCCTAAAATGTTTGCAGAATATTTTTCAACTCATTTTTACACAACAGATAAAATATATTGCAAAAATAAATTATTATTAAAAAAAATTGCCTGATTATATTTTAAATTCTTTTAATATAAGATATTTGTTTTTTCTAGGATGTTATGCTGCAGATGGATATAAAAAACAAACCAAATTAGTTTTACACAAAAGGGAAAATTAGTGTTTTCTCAATTATATTTTTAAGTTTCTTTTTTAGTTTAAATATGAAAACGGTTACTAGAAAAGATAAATTGAGTTGTTAAACAGCATATAATACTGTAACAGAAATAACTGATAAAGTTAGAAAAACTCAATGTTTAAAAAATGAAAAAACCAAACAGAGTTGAAATTACAGAGTAATGAACAATATGATTATGATATTGAAACAGAAGATGGATCATTTAATAGTGGATTTCTTTTAATTGTAAAAAATACGGATTCATTGTTTGTTGAAATTATTTTAGATGAGAATGAAACAATAAAAAAGATTGAAAATAAAATTAAACATTATCTCGGTGATGAGTTGTTTAAATTTAAAGATGAAAAACCTAATGATGTCTTTAAAGAATGTTATTTTATTAAATCCAAATCATATGCATCTGAAACAATAAAACCACATAGTGATGAAACCATTTTTGAAAAAAGAATGAAAGGAATAAGTAAAAATGTAAACACCGATGCAAATAATCACAAAAATGCTTTAGATGGAAGTATAATAAATAAAGTAAATCATTTTATAAAATCAGATAAAAATAATATCATTTTATATATGCACAAGAAAAGATAGCTTTATCACCATTCGATAATAAAAGAATAATTGATAACAATGGAATAACAATTTATCCCCATGGACATCAAATTAAATGTGATAAATGTAATGAATGAATATATAAATTAGATGAAATTAATAAGCATAATCTATGTTAAAATTTTTTATATGAAGATAATATTTTTAAAAATGAGTGAAATAGATAAAAAATATTTTGACTTAAACAAACTCTTGTATTTAAAAAATTTAAATCCCGAATTAGAAAATATAACAATAAATTCCTTATAAGATATTTATGATTATTTAGAAATCAAATATTTTATTTTTGCTTGATAAGATTATAAATTTAATTTAATTTTTAATTTTTTTTATTATTTTTAATAAATCATACATTGTATATAATGAATAGAGTGAATCATACAAAAACATTAAATTTAATAACTACAGCTGGACAAAAAAAGAGACTTAGATAAAATAAAATATTTTTATAAAAATGTTTAAATTGATTAACATTTATTACATTTTTAATATTTAAGTTCTTGTACGTAATATGTATATAATTTGGTGTTTTGTTCTGTTTGTTTTAATAATTCAAGTTATAAATAAAATGACTAAAACACATTTAAATGTCGAAATAAAAAATCGGATATGTGGTCTTTGTCATACAAAACTGTCATATCCTGAAATGCTGAATATTTTGAAGAAAAATAGTATTCAAATTCCATTATCCACAATACAAAGAATTGGCTACCAGTTTAAGAAAACAGGTTCTGTAAAAAGAAAACCAGGCTCAGACAGACCCAGAAAAACTACAAGTCGAGATAACAATAGACTAAAATTTGAGGTCATTAAAGATCGTAAGAAAACTTACAAAATTAGCTGAGGAATTCAAAAATGGAAATAATGAAACAATTTCTCAAAAAAAAATTACAAGACGAGTCAAAGAATTGGGGTTTGCATCTATATGCTGTGCAAAAAACCACTTTATTCAAAAGAGAACATTGAAGAAAGATTAAATTTTTATAATCTTTACGGTATGTATGATTCTCAGTGGTTCCAATATGTGTTCTGGAGTGATGAATGTCG
>JBBMKC010221716.1:0-12170 GCA_037834085.1 Bipalium vagum
ACCTTTAAATATGCTTTGAACTATCTAATCAATGAAAGATTTACATTTATATAATAAAAAATAAAAAAGCTATACTTTTTTTTCTTCTTTCATTTTATTTCCGAAAATATCGGAAATATATATAGTTACTAAAAATAAAAAATACATGGAATAAATTTCTAAAAACATCAAAAATAGTATATAAGAATTAAAAAGTAATATAAAAATATAATAAATATATATAGTAATTAATAATAATTAAAAATAATTTTTAATGTAAATAAAATAATATATAAGCCCTAGTAATTAATCAAAGGGCGAAAATAATCAGCTACCAAAGAAAGCAACAGTTAGTCAATTAATCAAAAAGATTCCAATGACATTCTTATCAACATCCACAATCAAAAGCAAGAATTAGTCAATTAATACCTCAAGTTTTCTTTTATTATTTTTAAGTAATAAACGAGTTTTTAATTCAATCTTCAGTTATCTTTAACTTGTCTTTTAATTAAGACAAAGTTTTAATTTAAGTTGTGAAGAAAAATAATTATTTTTAGCATCGATTTTCAAATAAATTTTAAATAACTTTAAATTGTCTTATAGTTAAGACAAAGTTTTAACAAACATAACTTTCTTTCAAATCGATTAAACTTTTAATAACTTGTCTTAGTTAAGGCAGATTTTCACCAGCCTTATTTTTTATCTATTAAATTCTTTAAATCATTAACGTGTCTCACAAATTCATCCTGTTTTTGATCGACCTTGTTTTGTAGACAAAACAAAATTTAATTTTAATAAAATAAATAAATACTCAGGCCAGAACTTGAGGATCATATAATTTTTTAATTTCCATTTCTTTTTCCATTTTTGTTTTTGTTCTTAACTCACATGCTAAGTATGGCGGTGAGTTAAATTGTTTTTCTTAATTGAGGACCTCTGAGACTACGAGCGAAAAGACTTTTAAACCCCAAAATAAAATTTAACGCTAAAATAAAAAACTCTTATAAAATCCATTAAGGACGATCATCCGCATTTGTAAAATATAGTCCACTTTTATTAAAAATATAATTTTGAAATTTTGAATTTTACTTGGTTACTTACATTTGATTTTGTTTAACTTTAACATTTAAAAGTTTTTAGTATCAATAATAAAAGCAACCTTTACCGTTACGTCCTAATAACCATTACTTTTAGCTCCACCTTTTATAAATTAGGAACTTAACATCTAAATAACGACAGTTTGACCGTTCCCTGGGGTTTTTGTTATAAAGAGGTTTAAATTTTTTTAATTTTAGTTAAATTTATGCATTGGATTTTCTTGTTTTCTATTTCTATGATAATCATCATATTTTATCCAATTTCAAATTTTTTTTTACTTTTAATAAAGGTTTTGTGACACCATTTACAATTATTTAATTTTAAAAGCACACCTGTAATTGCTTTATTTGAAAAAATTTATGATATTCTTCCCAAGGAAAATAAAATATTCGATTTATAAATAATAATAAGTATCTGGAAAGTAATTTATTGTTAAATTTTCTAATTCGGGATATAAATTTTTTAAATACAAGATTTTGTTTAACTCAAAATATTTTTATTTATTTCATTCATTTTTAATAATTATGTTTATTATTCATATATTTATTTTTGAGAATATTTCTAGGATTTTTATTAATATATTAAAAACATTATTTATTTTTGAATAAAAATCTGTAATTCGTTTTCAATATTGATAAAGTTTTGGTTTACCATTTTTAATATCTATGTGGTATAGTTGTTATATATTCATTTTACAAATATTTAATTTATCTTTAGATTCAATGTATTATTAACAAATATGACTTTTATTATCTTTATCTAACTTATAAAAGTAATTATTTCATTTTTATATTTTATTATTATATTTATCAAATTTGGTTAACATTAGTTTTCCTGAGAAGATACTTAAAGTATTATTTATAATTTGATAATGAGATAACATAATATATTTTAATTTTATTTTTTCTGGACAAAATGGAAAATACTTAGTTTTAACATATAATTCAAAAAGATATTCTAAATCAAATATATAAATTCTTCTTTATTAGATTAAGATAACCATGTTCTTTCATAAATTAAATTTTTATCTTCTTTCATTTCTTCTGTTGACAAAGACATTATGCAATTCAAATATAAAGAATTTGCACAAAAATATTTAAGATATCTTTCTTTAAAATAGTACTCAAAATTTATCTTCTTACTGTTTAAAGCATTTATAATCTTATCCCATTTCTGTTTTTCAGATTCATTATAACAATAATAATCAAAATTAAGATAAGTTATTTTATTATTTAATTTAACTATTCTATTTCCATGAACACCAGATATTCCTCCTCTTATTCTTTGCTCTAATCACAATAAAAATCATATGATTTTTCTTTATAATATTTAAAAATCACCTTACTAAATATTAATCCACAATTACAACTTAATCTTAGAGCAGAATAACAATAATATATATCTTAAATAACATAAATCGATACATAAGTAATGTCGTTTTTTATGGAAAACTTAAAATAACAAAAGAAGTTGCAGACCAGATTTATTAACTAAATACATGAGCACCATTGTTTTCTACGATGTCACTCCATTTAGAAATTAATTTCATAAGGCCATCTTTATAAAAATCCTGTGGTTTGGAATCGAAAAAGTCTTGGATGGCTATATTTATAGCTTCATGGAAATTGTATTTTTCCGACCAAAAAACATTGCATTGCATGGGAAATATAATAGTCAGAAGACGTGATGTCAGAACTATAAGGAGGATGAGATAACAGTTCCCAGCCGAAGTTCTTAATTTTCTGGAGTGTCTTCTTTGCGATGTGCAGCCGTGCGTTATCATGACGAAGAATTACTCTATTTCTGTTGGTCAAAGCTGGCCACTTCTTTTCAAGTTTTTCCTTCAATCTGTCTAACTCGGCACAATACACATCTACTGTTATCGTTTTACCTCGTTGCAACAGATAATAATGAATAACACCCCTAGCGGACCACCAAACACTTAATAATACATTTTTCCCATGAATATTTAGTTTTAGGGTGACTGTAGGTCTTTGTCCGCATGAAAGTCACTACATTTTATGACTGGATTTGTCGTGCATAACCTATTTCACGTCGCCAATTTTTTCTTTTTGTTTAGAAATCAACGTGTCGCAAATTGAATAACGCTTCTTTCTTTGTTCACCGGTAAGTTTCTGCCTTGCTTTTTTTTACCAATCTTCTTTAAACATCGGCGAATTGTTTCCATATTGAATTCTAATTTCGAACTCATTTCAACGAGTGTTTGGTATGAATTATCTTCGATAGATGCCTTAATACAGTAGTTGGCTTTCTGATCTTAAAACGTCTTCTAAATCAAAATTACCATTCCTAAATCGAGGAAACCATCTCTGACATTTTCTAAGAGAAAGAGTATCGGGACAATTTTTTTTTGATCGACCTAGTAGCCTCTGCTGCAGTTTTATCATGTCAAAATTCATCCTATGGCGTATATGATTTTCATTTAGTATTTCCTCTGTCATTTCTACATACTTAATGCATATAGTCAAATTATTAAGAAAAAATTTAAATATTAAACTTCGTAAATTCAACCAAAAAATATTAATTTGATATTTTCCGAATAATCAGCTAAAATTAAAATATGTAAATTCATGTAATGTAATGGATACTCTTAAATTCTTAAAGTTTCTATATTCTTCTAGAAATGTTTGAGCCTTCATTTAAAATTTGTGATTGTTTTAAAACTGAATCAAAACTATTTTTAAGGGAATATCTTCTTTTAATAATAATTTATTTACTTCACTTTAGTTTTCTCTTTAAACATACTTTCTTGGGTATGATTATATTTAATTAATCTTTCATGTTAAGATGTCTTTCAATATTTTTCCTATTTTTTCAATAAACATGCTTAATTAATCTAAAAATCTAATATTTTTTAACCTATAAAAAAAATGAGGTTTATTAATAATCTCATTTTTGGTAGTGACAATGGTTGGTAGAGATCGGGCCCAACCATTTATGGTTGAGTGTAGTCTCCATTAGCCATTCTTGTTCTTATTCTACGTTTACTGACATTTATTTCATCTCATTTGATAACTTTCACTATATCACGATTTCGTTTGAAACCATACCATGGTTCGCTCGATTGATCGAGATCATTGTTGGTTTTGTTGATTCCTCTATAACTTTTTACCATTCTCCTCTCGCAATTTTTGTTTTATTTTGGTTTACCATATATTATACGTACCCAAGTGTTTCGTTTTTTTTATTCATTGAAACAAATTATTTTTCATTTTTTTTAATAAAATGAATTATTTTTCAATGTTCTATTATAGAAAAGTTCTTATAAATCATATAAATAAATTTCAAAAATAAAAATATTTGTTATACATATAATTTCCAAAACCCTCATCAATCATTAATAATGTTACACATGTTGTATATAAAACCGAATTTCCATAAATTAAATATTTCTTTTATATCATATTCAAGGTTTACGGAAACATATTTTCCATCAACTAATAATAATAATAATAAAGTAATACAAAATAAAAACAAGAAAATGCAGAATTCAACTTTATCTTCACAAAGGATTAAAATAATTTTGAACCAGTCCACATTGCCGTATGCGCAACACAATGGTCATCGTAAATGAAGTAAAAAAGGAAATATATTTCACAAGAATTATTAAAATTTCAACAATATATATTTGATAAAATAATTATGGTATAAAATCGGATTCTTAATTTCAATAAAGACAGGAAATCGTTCAAGCCCGTCTCTTGTGACGAAATTTGTAATGTGAAGGAATCTCAGATTTAAAAGAGAAATGTATAAAACACTACCGCTTCTTCGAACTAACGGGACTCGTATAGACAACTTCTGTTAATCCATAAGTTTCAGGTGTCGACAGGGAGGTAATCAGAGGTGAATCTGAAAAAGACGACCTAAATCAAATAATATCAGTAAGAATAAAAAGATTGTTTTAATTGAATTATATGGCGTAATGTCTACAATTTGCAAAATAGATATCAATACGAGACATGCAACATTTGATGACATCTTTCTGTGAAGAAAGATAAAAATAATCAAAACGAAATCAAGAAAATCAATTTAAATGACCCAAAATATTAGGTTGGTGTACAATTTGCCAATATCGATTTTGTTTCGATTATATCTCTCTTATATTTCAATTTTCAAAACTTAAAAATAATTTTGCGTGTATAGTTGACAAAAAAGGTTTTTATTTTTATCTTTGCAATACTGTGGACTAAAACTTCAAAAACCAAATGTTTTCCATCACGTAAATGTATCTCCGCTTGTTGAACTCGTCGATTGAGCCAACGTATTGGTAGTGAACAGACTACCCTATACTCACAAACATTGCAACATGAATGATTTGATAAATAACCACAATGACTGATGACATTGCTCCTAAGAACAGTGACCTCTCAAGTTACATCCAAATAAACAGGAACCTGTGTTTTTGGAACGTTTGTAAATACTCTCCAAAATGATCTTTTAAAAACATTTCGAATTTAATATTATCATTTTTGATAAAAAATGAATTAAACATTTTTCGTTAATTTCTACACCAACATAATATTTGTTAATGTGTCCGATCAATATTAACCAAATCATTTAATAGAAAAGTAAAACATTAAATTATTTAAATGAATTAAGAAAAACGTTTTCAGTATTTATATAAATAAATTAGATTGGAAATAATAAAACAAATGAAAAAACTTTGACTTCATTTAGTTATTCATTACTATGGTAAACAAAAAAATAGAGGATACCTTTCTTAACCTATGATGGTAAAAAAAATATGAGAACAAAAATTAAAAAATTAATTTGCGATTTCAAATTATAATATCTGAAGTTATTATTAAAGAAACAATAAAATATAGTCAATATTCTGATATCCCAACCACTATCAAAAAGAAGTGACGTGTAACTCGACAGAGTTGATTTCCTAACAGTGCTTCTAATATATTAGAATTAACGTTTACTTTTTCAGTGAACTATGAAAAATAGGAATAAAATATAAAACAAAATTCACTTAATTTGCTTTGACTTCAACTACCTATATAGGAATGTTTCACTGAAAAAGTATTAGTTTGCTGGCTTTTAATTCTTTATTTGTCTTTCATTATAATCAACTAAAAATATATAGAATTCTATTTATATCATAAATGAGTTCAATATCACTCCTAATCACCTTTGTAGAGTACACCTTGCAACATATTAAAAGGTACAACACCCATGATTAAATATTTTTAAAATACAAAACCACAATAACATTTTTGAATAGAGACTAATTTTTTATCCTTTGTTTCAGTTCTCCATATTTTTTAACATATTAGTTAAAATAATATTTAATTATCCCTGAATTTTATATATCCACCAAGCCACAACAATAGCTATAAATAAATAAAACAAATCCTCCTCCATCTATTTCTCATCTATTAGGTTGTTGGAAAAATAGAGACGCATTTTTTAATCTTTTAGCAGTTTCTTTATCTATTTATCAGGTTGTGTAGTATGAAATTTGTAAAATGAAAAACAAAGTTTATTAATAAATTACAAATAAAAGAAAGAAATTTGATTTTTTCTGGTGACTGTCTGGTTTCGATGTTGTGTAAGGCGAATCGAATGATCTGGATCAAAAGCTTTTACACGTCACGTTGTGGTTAGCAATCCACTTCTCATCACCAGTTTTAAGCCGATTCAAAAAAAAAAGGTTTTTTGACCCACGCTTTATATGCATAGTATTGTAATGTGAATTTTTATTATTTTATCATCACCAACTTCGGATGATCGTCCAAACCAAGGAGTACCGTTAATATCTAAGTCATCTTCATGAATTTCTTGAACCATCGTTGACATTGTTTGAAAATTTTGTCACCATAAACTTTACGCAACTTAGTAAGCTTAGCCTGCGTTTTTCCTTTTGAAAATAAAATAAGATATGTGTAAAATATCTATTTTCATCTTCCACTTAAATTGTTGCTAAATCTGTGAAAATTAAAACAAATAAGTTTAGAACTTTAAAAATAAACTGCTTTCATCTGTTTTGAAAATGAGTCACGACTTTTCCAACGGCCTAATAAGTTGAATGAAATAAAAATATTGCACTTTTATTGTAGAAAACTTATGAATTAATGAATTTCATCCAAAAAATGAATTTAATTACTTTTCTAAAATCAAGATTAATTAATTAATTGTCCAGTAAATATTTTTTTAAGATCGAAAACTATATAAGATAAGTAAGGTTATTCTATTCCTTTATCTTTTAACAATATTAAACATATTTTTAACATTTTGCACTAAAAGCTTAAGAACACTAATCCTTCAAACCCAATGTACACCGAAAAACCATTGTTTATTTTATAAATACTAATCATAATAAGATTATTATTATAAACTGAAAACGTTCAAACCCAAGTCCCGTTCAATTCATGTACAGACCAGTGCAAATATTTGAATAAGTAATATAAATATAAATTGAAAATGTAAAATACTCAGCGGACAGATGTGATTCACAAATATATCAATGGTAAAATATATATCAATCAAGAGTAAATGAACATTTATTAAAGTAATATTTTTCATTCATAACATTTATATATTTATATTAAAGATTTTCCAATTAACAAAACCGAAAACATAAATCTTAAAACATACCAAGTGTTAAGGAACTCAAAACGCTTGATATGTCATATAACCAACACTTACTAGTGAAATAATTAAGAATTTTATATTTTCCCTCTTTTCTTCTGCTAAACCATCAAAAAATTATTTTTTATTGAAAAATGTTGCAAAAAAATCAAAATGACCATCATTATTATAAGTGATAATAATTTTAATTCCATTGTCTCCTTGTAATATTTATAATTATTAACTCCAATCTCAAAGAATCAATTAAAATAATAAATATTGAATTATTTTATCGATCAAAATATTCAAATTTAAAATTAATTTTTAAAATCACGTTTTATGAAGACGTTTTTACAGTTTAAAATGTTTTAAATTAAAATATATATGGAATATATAAATAAATTTTTTATTTAATATTATTTATTAAATATAAATTTATTATTATTAGTGATAAACATAATAATTTAATATTTTATTGATCAAATTAGAGAAAACCGAAAGGTATAATTTAATAAAATATATATTTATTGGTATGTTTAGCCTAATTAAATCTAATCTTATCTGACAGTACAGTACATTCACTATTTCGTTTTTTCTTTATCAGGGTTATGTTTCATGAACAAAATGTGTGGCTTTCTTCAATTAAATTCACTTTATAATACATGAAAACTATCGATATTTTTATAACATATCATGTAGATTTAGGGTTCTGTTATTTAACATACCTTTTTAATCTCGTTTTCAAACTTAGCAAAAGAACACGTCTCCTTAATCTTTCCGAACATATTTAAGTAATATAGGTAATATGGAAATTTTTTAAATAAAACTTTTATAAGAAAAACAAAATCAGCTGTTTCTCAGTTAACATCCTTTTCTCAGGTGATTTTAAAAAAAGACAACAATAATAAACTTAATTGTCCGTGTGAATTTAGCATGAGGATAAACGTTTGTCAGACGTCTATGTGGAATAATTAAGTTTTCGATATAAAAATCAATTCTACAATCTGCTCACATATTGTGAAAATTTTCAAAAATTAATTAATTTCAAAAAATTAATAATTTTCAATTAACTTAATTTTGAAAATTTTATTAATTCTTATTTCTTGATATTATAAAAATGTATTATAAATTAAATCCAATTTTAAATTAAATCTGCTTAATTTACGTTTGTGTCTTCTAAAGGAACATTGATAGTTCTATTTTCAAGTATGATTCTCTATTTCAAATAATGGTCCCTGGTTAATAATATCCCAACCGATCACCATTCTGGTATTATGTGCACCACCTGAATAATTAACATTGATCCAAAATGATTTCTCTTTATTTTATTGATTTTACGATAATTTAGTATATATAATAATACTCAATTGATTAGTTATAAGACACTACAAAATGACAATAAGACCTTCCATTGTAACATTATTAATCGTTAATAATAAAAACAATATTTTGGATCTAATTCGATACCTTTCACTGATTATTAATCTATTGTTTATAATTAAAAGAAATGTATTAGTTTAATAATAATCTGATCGATACTTATCGAAGAACAGGATATCTATAATAAACTGTGATCTTCGCCTAATCCTTTTGCTGATCCATAATAAGACACTCAGATTATATATATCACGTTGATTAATATGATTCACCTTATAGTTATTTATATAATATTATTATTCTAATCAATTTCCCTGTGAAAAATTACACAGCAAATTTTAATTCAACAATTAATCAATAATTTTTGTGAAATGAGCCTTAGTAAGAAAAAAAGGCCTCCCAAAAATTTTTAAAATCTCATTTTATAAGTGTTATTCATTTTCAAGTCTAAATATCCTTAATAACGGGAAAACATTTTTATATGTTTTCAATCTATAAAAGACAATGTACATAGATCATTTTTTCTTCATATATTATCTTATCAAACTTCATACATTAATCCAACTTTTTTAAAATGAAAGCAGAAAAATATGAATAATTTTCTTAAAAATTTTGATTTTGTCATAATAGGATTATTCGGAAAGGCACTTCGCTTTTTTATACCTATCCTTAAATCTTTATTTAAAGCACTTAAGTCATTTTAAAAGTTGAGATATTCAAATTGCCTGGTAGATGGCAGAAGGTCTTGGAACAACAAGGACAATACATCATTGATTAAAATATTTATTAATAATAAAACTTTCGGTCTTATTTTTTATTTAAAAAATGCGAAGTGACTTTCCGAATATATTAAATCGATAATGATAATAAAATGTAATCAGAAAAAACTCCACGACGTAACAATCGATAAATTTAAGGCATTCAAAGTTATTTCGAAAATGATGAAGAAATAAAAATAAAATATAATTCAAATATTTTGCGTAAATAGACCGGAGAATCAACAACAAACAAGATCTAGAAATTATTTGTTTACATTTCTAAAAATGACTATAAGAAATCTCGACAATTTTATTCAAAAATTATTAACAAAATTCCTCAAAATTACCTTTGGAGTTAAAAGAAAACCTCAAAACTGAAAAAACTTAATTCTTTAATGATTTTAAAAAGGCTCTCAATAATTCATTTTAATTAATAATGAAATTAAATATTGAAAAAATATTTATCCAAATATTAATATTTATTCGATTAAAATTATTATTAAATAACCGATTTCCCCAGGAAAAGTAATTATGGAGAAAAAATTATTTATATTTTATGATTTTTTATTGAAGATTCCTAAAGATTTTGTAAACTTTCTAATTTCAGTTACTTGAAAAATTCTTACCAGAATCGTAGGTTACTTGAACTCAAATATTGCTAATAAAAATATATAATATATTTCAGATAGACAACATTTTGCCATTATTTCACAGTGACAACATGAGAAAAAAGCAACAAATCTAAAATCACAACAATTCGCCAAAGGGCTTGAGTTTTGGTTATCTTCAACATCTTACACTAAAAAGTTAAAAGAAAATCAAGTGTAAAGAGGAGAAATTGAAAGCTTTCCGTTTATAGTGGAGCTGATGAAAAATTCTCCGTGATTACCAATGATAAAGATTAAAAGAAAATTAAAAGAATCTTCGACTTAAGTTTTTAGGAAATTAATAATCAATTTATAAAATAATGATAATTAAATAAAAGCTTTGAATAAGCTTATCATGCCACAAAACGAAAATCAATCAATAAACATGAATACAAACTACGGTCCGTTAAATCCCGAAGAACAACTCAACCGTACTTACTTAACAGGCCATTTTACCATTTCAGTTGAACAAATTTTTCTAAATCAAAATGTTACAATTGTTAATTGATTTTTTATTTCAAATTAATATTCAATAAAAATCATTAAATCTTTCAAAGCAATCACGTTTCCAATCCTTACTACAAAACAATAAATGAAACTATTATTCCAGAAAGGTCTGGACCTAAAGAATTCGTGGGAAATTATTGAAACAGAGCGGATCTTATATTAAATTTTTACAATAAAATGAAAACTGAGATTCAATTTTCAAATTACGAAGGTGTAAAGATGAAAGTTAAATGGGAAAATTTAATTAATTGAGATTAATATTCTGGTAGACTCATTAGCAATAACGGTTTTTATGGAATACTTATATACAACAAAAGATGATACAGATCGAGTATATTAATAAAATACATGGGCACCATTGCTTTCTACAATGCCATTCCATTCAAAGTAATTTTATTAAGTTTACTGACTTGGAATCGAAAAGTTCTTGGATGGCAATATTTATATCTTTTTCCCGACCAATAAATTTTTTTTACCTAAAAAAGCTAGTAATGAGAAGGTCTGTAAGTAGAATGAAATAAATATCCACTTCCAGTTCGGTAATCTTCTGGATTGTCTTTCCTGTATGGGATCATGAATTATCTTGAAGAATAATTATTCTATTTCTTCTTGACAAAATTTAATCACATTTCAATTTTTCCAACTAGTACAATACACAATCGCGATATTGTTTCACTGTTGATTCCTAATTGTGAATTTATCGATTTTTTTCAATTGATACCTATATAATGTCTGCACGTGCTTCTACTAAATGAAAATTGTCTACTTTGAATCGGAAAAACCACCTCTAACATTATATAATAAGAATAGCATCCAGATATCTTTATTACCTAATTTTGAAGACCTAATGACATTTTACCATGATGAAATTATTAAATTATACAATTTTACATGTGACCTTCATTATGTATTCTGTGTTTCATTTCCACAGATTTAATATATATTCATCAAATTTCTCGAAAAATGTTTAAGAATTAAACTTATTCATAAAATCGCCAAAAAACAATTATTTTTGGTGTATTTAAACAGTATATTAATTGACTGTATACATATATTTGAATTTATGAAAAAATACTTAACATTTAAAAAGATAATTTTGGATGAAATAATCTTATCGAAAAATTAATATTAACCCTAAAGCACATAAAAATTTTATCAGCGTTAACGCACAAAAGTGCCTATGAGTCTCTATGATATAATACTA
>JBBMKC010221727.1:0-12169 GCA_037834085.1 Bipalium vagum
GCTCACTTTCTCAGCTGATGGTCACCGATATTTCTTAACAATTCTTTGGATTATTCGATCCTCTTTTGGTGTTGTTAATTTTTGTCTTCCTCGTCCAGGACTGGTTTTTACGCTTCCATTACAAGAAAACATTTCCAAAATATATTGAATGCTCAATTTTGGTAATTTTAGAATATTTTATATGTGACCCATACTATATTTCTCTTTTCTCATCGTCACAACAGCATTTCGGAAGTCATTGGAATATTCTTTTGTCTTTTTAAACCATTAAAATATTCACTTCTGAAACAAATGTAGAAAAAATTTTCTAAAAATACAAGAATTTAAAAATTAACTAGTCTTATTTACTTTAATAAAAAGTTTAAACAAAGATTTCTTTCCTATTTAATATAAGTATAATGTTATTTCCATTAAAATTTAAGGTCGTACGGATATCCATAAAATAATTTTAATTACGATAATTTAAATATTTTCTTGATGAAATTTCTATAAAAACACTTATAAATAATGACATTGAAAATTAAAGTATTATTAACACAAAAAATTTAGTTCATAAGTGTTGATTTTCCTTACAAAAATTATCTTGAAAATATTTACATATCATAGTACGGATAATTATCGGAGTATATGTATGTAATATGGATATAAAGTTCTTAGTCCTCTACCGAAAGATGATATTAAACTGAAAATTTTTATTTACAGCAACTGAACTATGCAGATAAACACACGAAATCATTTTCTATATAACTATCTTTGCTCTCAGGTAATTCGTCCATCGATTTATAAATGAAAAGAGATCATTTTCGAATAAAGATGCGTCTTTTAATAGTATTTTGAGATCCTCTGTTGATTCTATTTTATGTACTTGTTAATGTTTTATTTAAGTGATTAAGCAATATGAAATCAAGAGGAATCGAATTAGGACTATATGGTTGGTATCAAACCACCACGGAGCCTTTTCCAACGATTACATTCATAGTTTGATAACTCGTGTGAATTGAAGTGGTTTCATACAAACAATATAGAGTTCTTGATTCTTCGACTTCCGCTGTAACTTTCTCAAAGCAGTAGTTTGAATTGATGATTTCCTGAGTAATGTGGGTCTTCATTTCACATTTTACACCCCAAAACAAAAAAATAACGAAATTCTTTCGATGAGATGTGTTTAACTTGTTGTGACATTTCCTCTTGAAAAACCAATTTATGAGACTCACGCTTACTTTATGAAAAATAAAGACTCAAACATCCTTCGTCATAATATTCATCAAAATTTTCTGTTCATGTGTATTAGTACCAGATTTTGTTAATATGCTTGTATTCGATTTTCTCTCATATTGCCTCAATATATAATGTCAAAAAACGTGTGACGAATAGACTGCACAGTTTTCTGGTCCCAATATATAAGCATTATTATCTTAATATAATATTCAAATGTAATGTTCCCAAAGGCTACCATAATAATGACTTTCTATAGAATATTTGATACCATCTCGAATATATCACTATCATTATCACGTGGATTTATTATATGTAATAATCTTAAAACTTTATTATAGATAATAGCAGAATTGGTTGGAAATCCTGCACCAAATTCAAAACTGGAATGGAGATTAAATAATGAAATTTTACAGCCATCTGATACTAGCAAATATTTTTCTAAATTAGAAATTCCTGTAGTGAGCGATACAAAGCAATTGGGAATCTATGAAGTCCGGGTTACTTTAGAGAATGGAACAGAAATTAAAAAGACTGTTGAAGTATTATTTCCAGAGAAAACTTCTTATTATCTGAGAATTGAAGGATTAAATCCAAATGGAAATATGACAATTTTAGAAGGGGATACCCAGTCAATTAAGTGTAGTTTGATAAAATCTGGTAACTTTTTATTTATTTCTCAGAGATCAATTATAAGATTATTCTTAACATTGTCACCTATTAAGATAATAATCTGGAATCCGAAGTTTTTGATACTACCGTGGTTTGGAAATTTAAACATTATATGGGTCGTGAAATTCCATTGTCTCAACTACCTGGATGGACCAATGTATCAAATTCTAAAGAATTAAAAATAACAAAAGCAAATAGCAAACTCAATATCTTCGTTGGTCAATGCTGGGCTACATATGAAAACATTGATCATAAGTCGCCGTACTTTTCATTTGATGTTAACCAACGTAATATTGGTTAGAGAACTATATGTGAAATACAATAGGATAAAATGTTTTCATTTATAGATCCAAAAGTCAGACTGGTAGGATTGGTGAGAAATAAATATGTTGAAAATAAAGAGGACGACACAAGTCAAGTTATTTGTCAGGCATATGGTTGAACTTTAATATCTAAGAAATTAACATTTAAAAATAATACTGATTTAGATGGTCGATCAAATATGATATTACCAGAAGTTAAATATTCCTGGGAAATGGAGTTCAATAAAAATAATCGCAAGATCAATTGGAAAAAAGTGACAGAAGATGGTAATAAAATCACCTTTGGCGGACTCATTCATCAGCCAGTGGAAATTTCTGCTGCTGGTCGTTGTAAAGTTGATTATTTCCAGACAAGTGTTTATTCAGATCAGTTTACTTTTAATATTTCCAAGAAAGAACAGTGTACGTTTTGAATATCAAATATTTTAAAATATTTATTTAAAAAATGAAAATTTTAATTGATTTTTTGGATGCCTTGAAATCTCACGATCGTGTGCATTATCTTCAATTTTTCGATTTCAATTTCCTTTTGACTTACTGAAAACAAAAGATAACTATGTTTAATAACTGATACCATATCTTATTCACATTTTGAATCATTTAATTTTTAATTCATTTTTCATTAAACAATTTCATTTTTACACATGATTTAAATTGAGCTTTAAACTTTTCAAGTAAAAGACATAAAATAGTGAGTAATTATTATTAATTTTCTTTATCGAATTAAATCTATTATTAGTGTAAAATTAATATTATTTAATATTGGATTTTGAGCTTTTTTTTCCAGAAACAAACATAAAGAAAGAAGTCGATGTTGATAAAAAAGTTTTAATTTACATCTATGATGACTTAAGAAATGTTGATGAAAGTTTATTTAGACATAAACCTAAATATCATCAAGGCCGTGCAACTGAACAAAATATGGGTATTTGGAATTGCAGATACCAGTCATGAACCGTCAAATATATTTCAAGATTTATTTGAAAACAGAAAAGCAGGCACTCTACTACCAATAGTTAAAAGTGTATGCCGATTATTATAAATGATCAATGGAAAGCTCATAATGATACTGAAAAAATTGAATTTTGTCATTTGAAAGTCAACCATTCATTATTCTTTGTAGATCCAATAACACATGCAAATACACAAGCAATAAGATCTTATTGGGCAAAAGTTAAATGCCGAATTAAAATTTTAAAAAAGTATATTAAGAGATAAGATCGGTTTGTATCTGAAAGAATAGACGTGGAAGGATAATGTTTTCAATGATGATTGGAACAATCTGTTGAATCTAATAAAAGTTTAATTTTTTTATTATATGTTGGTTTGATTTTATTTTTTTTATTGGGGGAAAAAGGAAAAGTTTTTTATTGAGAGAAAAAATGGAAAGGGATTTTTACTGGTGGAAAAAGGTAAAAGATCCTTGGATTCGACAGATTAATTTTATAATTTGGCCAACCAATTTTTAAAATTAGACATTTTATTTTTAAATATTTAAAGCTTGACTGCATGGAATTCTTTAGGATTGTTTTCATTCCTTTTAATATTCCTCAACAAATTTGAAATTATTAATAGCTGATGTGACTGTAAAGTTGATACAAATACACTGTATAGTTTGTTTCTAATTACAATGAACAAATCTTTGTGCAGATGCAATACGGTGGAATAAATACTATTGTTCTTCGGAAGATACGCTTTTTATAATTCCCTATGTAATTTCACCTGACTTAAATAGTGTAAGAACCTAGTTGCATTAGATGACCATTAGATTGCTCTGTTACGATATCCCAGTAACCAAAATCCTGTTGGCATTCAATAACCAAACCCGATGATAACTAAACGAGAAACAAGAGAAAAATGGTGTCAGATGCAGATTTTCCTGGAAAAAAGTGGCTTTTCATAATTAAATTTTTGTTGTGCATTTACAAAATGAAATATCTAATTTTGAAAATTGGTTGTCCAAATTTAAAAATAATCTATCGAAGCTTATGTTATTTCCATTATCATGGACTTTTAGTAATTCAGAATTGGTTATCATTTTATTTAGACATCTTTTTAAAAAGATATATCGGTTAACAAAAAATACTCTTTTAGATGAATTACCCCATATTGTAATTGATGTCCGATATGATCCTGCTAGGCCGCCATATCCAGTTTTTGTTTCTTGTGTCGATAAAACACTTAATTCTACTACCACCTTCAATGTTTCGACAACTAATAAAAATTTCAACGAAGTTTGGCATTGAAATATTTGAATTTCTTTTGACCAATGTATAAATTTAGAAAATAGTTTCCTCCAAGCCCGGAGAGTTAGTAATAAATTTCACTATGAACAACGAAGAATTTAATCCATATAAACATTCTGGAACGTACACATTTACAGCCACAAATAAGTTCGGATCATCTTCAAGAACCATTCTTCTTCCCCAATACGAAAATACAAACGGTAAGTGAAAATTACGTTTTAGGTACTTTATTTATAATTTCTTCAGATAAATATTCTGCTAACATTGTTATTTTCTCCGCTCCAATAGCAAATATCAATAATAAAGTTCGAGTTCGTCATAATTCAGAGATTAAAGTAATTTTTTATAAAATTAATTTTCAAATAAATACTAAATATTGCAACTATATATTTCAAGTCGCAATCAATACAAATAGAAGAAACGATTTGCTTTGTTAGTGAAACATTTAAATAGATCCTTCAGCTGAGGGTTTGTTCTGTATTAACAATTTCTTTATGGTTTTTCCACTTTGTAATCTAATTTTAATGTTATGAAACTGAAACCACAGCCTTACTGAATTAGACAGTAAGACTATTATTTCCTACTCTTTGACTTTCAAACCTCGGCTAAGATCTTTCGATAAACTTTTATCACTTACTACTTTAGCATATTTGAACTAAGAAAGGGGATAAAAGAATGTGCCCTTGCCTAACCCAATAATATGAAAAGATTAATATATTTTATGAATTATTAATGTTAATATTTAGTTAGAGTTTACTAAATGACATTAATAGTTTTGTTCTACAAAACATAATTTATATTTATGTGAAATATATTTAAACATTTATATAGATCATGTGTGTTTACTATGGTCATCCATATCCAATTAACCTAAATTGGTTACCTCAAAATATCGATCATTCCTCTGCAATTATTGAATCTTCATATTATTGGACATCATTAACATATATGAAGTTTGATAAAAATAAGAATAACGGAACATATACTTGTGTCGCTCAAAGTCATCAAGGACGTTTAACTAATTTTATCAATCTGGAAGGTATTTTATTAAATCATTTTAACTACAATAACTGCATTTCGACCTAAAGGTTATGATTTTGGTCTGGAAATTATATTCTATGGTGAAGATGACAAAAAATTAACAACTAATATTATTAAAAAACAAGGAGAAAATTTTGTTGTAAAATACCAAGCAATTGGTACTAGTTTATGATAAATTAATTAAATTTAATAATTTCACTTAGATTTAGAAACGAATAAAAATTATACGGATTCTGTGGGAATTTGGGAATTTCGATACCAATCATCAGATAATTTTTCTTCCATAGATCCAAAAGATACTAAGGAAATGATTGATATTAAAGATAATAAATTGAATATTAAACAAATTTCTAAACTGGGGCCTGTAGAAGTCCGACTGAAAGTTATGAAAGATTCCAAAATTTACGTTTCACCAAGCATTCAAATCATTGTCACAGAGAATCGTAAGTATAAAATAAAAAATATATAAAAATGTTTTTTTATATCTTTTAGATGCCCTATATCCTGATATTTCTTTTAAAACGATATATGACAATGATACTTCCATTTATCCTACACGACTTATTTGTAAGGATTCTTTAACGGAGAAATCAAAGGTTCAAATCTTTAAAGAAACAGAAAATAAAACGGATCAAGTAACATGGTTTTTCTTAAAATTATAATTATCCTAATTATTTAGACAAATTATATGTCACTAAATGAAGGAATCATCGAATGGAAAAAATATCCATTTTCTCCGTATTATGACTCTGGTACTTATACATGTAAGGCAAATAATAGGTATAATCAAAAGGTGATAATTATCCATCTTCCTGAACTCAGAACAGGTGAGAACAATTATAAAAATAAGATTATCATTTTCCCAGACTCTTGCCTATTTCCATAAAATATATTAAAGATACTTATATAAATAAGAAATTAATTTTTATTGGTCTTTTCATTTTGTTTACCGTAAAATCTCGCGTATAAGCCGCGTCTTATCTAAGAAAAAAGTTACTTTTTTCAAGGAAATCACATGGAACTTTTAAATACAATCTTTATATAAAAATTTTGCAATGATAATTTGATATTTTTCTTGTTAACAACATATATAACCACAGTTTGCCCGTTCCCGTGGGGTGTCGTTATAAAGAGGTTTAACTGTACTTCAATTTTAAATTGAAAATAAATGTTTTCAAACACTGTGAAGACATTAATTAACAGCACTTTTGAAAAATATTTTTCATTAAACTAAGACTTAAAAAATTTTAATTTCACCAAACAATTTTCATCTCTTGGTTTTATAGAAAAAATATTTATTGATAATTTGTGATTAATTTTTATTAATTAATTCAGGTGAAAGAAATGATTATGTAAGTTTTGAATCTAGGACCTCGATTGTTAAATTTGAAAAAGACAGAAAAATTCTGCGCGTGGCAGACGGAGACAAATTATTGGTAATTATGATTATTTTCTGGTTTATTCGATATTTCAGGGAACATTAAAAATTTTTAATAATATAAAATTTGTGATGATAAAATAACTAATTTAGATAAGTGAAAAAATGGTTATTAGATTGCCCAGTATGAAATTACGGGTATTTTTATATCAAATTTCAAATTACAATTTTTCAAAAGGTTTTAATTGAAATTATATCTATATTAAGTTATAGACTGGGATATGTATATCGTATGAATTCAAGCTAAAGCACTTTGCATCCCAAGCAAATATAAACATTAATAATGTATATAATGATGGTACTGTAAGCGAACGAATAACAGAGATTTGGTTCAATGAAATTTGAGGCTGTAACCTGAGTCTCCAAAAAAGACCGTGGAAGACAGATTTCTTTTCTAAATACATTTCAATTTAAGTCGGCTGTTGAAGAAGATACTCAGACAACAATAAGACAACCGTTCAAGATCTTAGTGTTTCTAAATCAATCAGTTCCACTCATCTCAGCAATTGGAAAGATTTGAAAAACATATTTCTTGGGTTCTCCACGATATAACTGAAAAGCGACAAACACAAGAATGTTGGTATTTTCGTTAATTATTCGGTACCAATTTGATCCAGTTCTGTAATGTATTATAATATACTATGAAAAGTGAATTATTGAGTATGACAATGTTCGACAATCTGTAAAATGGTTGGATTCTGATAAAAAATGAAACATATGCCAAAGTCAGATCTTTATCCCAAGAATATAGTGAAAACTATTTGGTACTCTGAAACTGGATTAATCTATTATAATTTCTTAAAATCTGGTGAAACTACTACTGCAGTCATACTGTCAGGAAAATAAGATCATGCACTCAAAGTTGCTTCAAAAAAGATAGGTCTTGCAAACTGAAAGGGGTCAATTTTGCTTCATGATGATACAAGATTGCCTTTTTCTCAATTACTCTTGTGTAACTTGCATAATTTATCTTATTCTACTTTATTTCCTGTATTTTTACCAACATATTATCATTTGATCAAATATATGAATGCATTTCTTTCCAATAACATTTTCCACGATTGTAGCCAGATTGAAAAAAACATAACTCAATTTTTCAATATTATATATAGCACCTTATAGGATAATTACAAGTGTGCGACTTGATAACACCAACCAAACATTTTGTCGTTCATCACGGTAACGTATCATTCTCAAGCAATCATCATTTTGTCATAAGCATAATCTTGGCTCATTACTAAAGATGATGCAACTCCATTAGTGACTCCAATGTTGTCTTTCTTGACAACATCTAGGTCTTGTGGCTTTATTGTATAATGTGAATGGTAAACAATGCTTTTGAATGTATGAAGGCAAACCAATACTACTCAATATTCAACATGTAGAGCTAAGGGACACCTTTTTCTATGGTTCATCTCCATAATTTCTGTGGTCAAAATAAACCTGTATCTATGAGCTAGGGGTTAATGTGTCTATCTCCATTTTCATTGGTATTTAGATTCTGTATACTGCCACTAATATTATGCTGCAAACATTCATCACATCATGCATTTCATCCTCAGTGGAATGGTTTTTTAACTAACATCTGATGATTTCTCTAAAATACATTTCACCTTCATGAAGTCTTATTATTCGACCTCTTTCAAAGTCTTATGTTTGAGTGAATAATGTGGTTTTCTTATTTTAGTCACATAGCTAAATGTAATATGAATACTTATTATTATTGAATTATTTACTTACTTATGTAAATAATGCGCTTACAAAAATATGAATATCTGGTTAAATTTGATTGATTAAACAATAGATGCAATCATTCCGATGCAATTCATTAACATGGCAGCACTGAAAATGACTATATATATATTAAAGTTCTTTCGTGAATCATTAATATAATACGCATAAAGAATAATTCTGGTCTAAATTTCTATTTATTTACAGGTTGTTTGTAATTATTATGGATCGAAAGCTCCAATTAGTGATGTAGAAGTTATATTCCAAACAAAAACAGGGGAATTTGTATCATTAGATAAAATTACCAGTTCTTTCACCACCCAACAGTATTCTGTGTCAATGGTTTTTGAAAAATTTAATATGAATACTCATTCCGGAAAATACATTTGTCGATCAAGGAATTCCACACATTCTTTATTGGATGAACTATTGATTATTGGTAATACTTCTTTTGTACTTACATTTATTATTCTGAGCAGGTATTGTTCCTGGCATATCCGTGAGTGTCGATGGTCTTGACAGTGATAAGAAATTGAAATTAATACTTGGATCAGACAAAACTGTTCAATGTAGAGGAATAGGTGAAAATAATAATAATATACATTAAAAAATTAATATTTTATATAGACACTATGGAGAATGTAGAAGTTGAAAATATTCAGTATAATTGGATAATTGAGAAGGACAATGGCGAATTATTGAAGATAGAAACTTTATCTGAAACTCAAACACAAATTAAGGGAGCCTTAAGTCTTAAGAATATTAAAGGAAATGTTAACGCTAGAGGGAAATGTGAAGTCATTAAAGACGACAAAAAATATGTTTCATCATACTTTGAAATCTCAATTATTGAAGATGGTAAGTACTGTTTTATATAAAACATTTTTCATTTAAATAACTTTCTTAATATTATGAACCACTATTCTCCTATATGTCTTTCGAAGTACGTGAAAGGAATCTTCGTCTTCTGGATGCTGTTGAACAAATTTTTTATGGAATATCATAACCGTTATTGGGTCTCTGCATTCTTTACTCTAAACGAGAATCAAAGGAATGGGTTTTTCAAAATTAAAAACTATCTTAAGTCTTGCGTCCTGGAATTTGTGGTAAATGTGGCAGGTTTACCTTCTTTTTGAATTGAAAAGGCATCTTAAAGCTAGAGTTTACGAAAAAATCATAAATTCCGATTTTTACAGTAATCTCTTACTTGAAACCCGAACTATCCGACGCAAGCCTCGGAACAAGAATCATTTTTGCTCCATCATAACGCTCATATTTACACATAAAAAATATCCCAAGAAACATTAGCAAAAGCTGGATTTGTGCAGCTGGACCATTTCCCTTACAGTCCAGATTTGGTACTAAAGATTTCTGGTCATTCACCAGCTGAATAAACATATGCGAAGACAAAAATTTGTTTCAAAGGATGATATGAAGGATAATGGGACAAAATTTCTCATGGAAAAGGATCAAAATTTCATTGAAATGGGTTGACTGGTGGAATAAGTGCGTCGATGTAAATGCCGGTTATGTCGAGAAATGAGACCTATACATGTACTTAAATTTAATAATAAAATAATATCAAGTGAAAAATATTTTTATGAGAGAATTTTTTAAAAAATACCATGAAATCTTGCTTATAAGCGGCGTATGCATGAGTTCGGCTTATAATCAAGAATTTAGGCTAAGTTTTTATCGATCAATTTTCATTAGTTTCTGACTCTATTTTTTAAATAAAAAGATTAATAATACAGTGTGTCTTAGGCCAATTTGAAAATGTTTTTGATTAGTAGTTTTTAAACAATATTCTATTCAATTTTGGTTTGTTTTATTTTCATATTGTTTCTGCAATTAATTTTAGAATTGTACGAAAAAATCGTCACGAAAAGGTTATACAACATCAAATGATGATAGACAAAAAATTATAGGTACATATTTGAGTAGGAATAAGGCCAAGTCAATTTCGGATATAATGAAGATTGAAGTGAAGAAATGAAGCAGAATTGATGAATTACACTGCCAATGCTGCGAATATACTTAGTAGCTCAGACTGTGCAGATTATTTAAAAGACATTCATTGGTTTATAACGAAAGCAATTAAAAAAGAGATTTTTACAAATTGATTGCAACGTAATTGTAATACAAATAAAGGTTTTTGATGTCTACTTATTTTGTTTCTATTTTTTCAAAATTGAATGAAACATTTTCAAATTGGCCTGAGAAACACTATAAATATTAACAAATGTGTTAACTATTTTCCATTTGTTTTCAGAAATGAGAAAGCCAAAATTGCAATTTAATCAAAGTTTTGATGAAAAATCAGGATTTCTCAGTCGTATTATATGTATTGATGAGAGAAGTGAAAGATCCAATATTTCTATAACGTTCTTAACGGGTTCGTTGTCAAAGGTAATTTCGAAGTATCAATGATAATATTTATAAACTTTCAATCTGATATAGACCAAAATAAATCAGAAAGATAATATACTTGAATATGTCTTTCCAACAGACATGGAAAACCCATTACAATACGTTGGTTCATATGAATGTCGGGCAACAAACAAATATGGTTCAGATTCTAAAATCATGGATATTGTTTACAAACCAAAACAAAGGCCCCTTGAAATGTACTTACAATCAAAGAACTATAATTTAACAATGATATCCGGTATTCCAACAGTCAAAATAGAAGTTGGCAGGAAAATGGAAGTAGAAGATAAATTTTTGATAAAATGTCTCATAATTTTAATTAAACAATGTTTTAGATTGATTGTGTTTATTCGGGAGACAAACAACCTATCAAAGCTTCATGGCATATAGAAAACGGTCAAAATTTTCAAGAAATAACCGAGAACAGTCCTAATGAAAACTTCGAAATATTTCAAAAGCAGTCAAATATTCTTACTGTTAAGTCCAGAAATGTACATAAAAAGTTCACAACAAATTTGAAATGTGTAACTAAAGATGCTAGTGGGAAAGAGTTATCGGAAACCGCTCATATTATTTGTGAGATTTTTTATAAATGTCATTGATTAATTAATTTTATAAAATAATTGATTTTATTTTAATAAAATGGCGTTATCTGGCTAGAAATATGAAAATCTATCGAGAAACTATCCTCAACATTGTGAAAGATGACCTTCGTGTGTATCCATATAACCTTTTAAAAGATCATTACTTTACAGATAAAATGAAACAATTACGTCTCGAAAGATGTAAATTGTTATTAAGGCGGTTCGGATCCAAAAATCAAAAAAATACTTTTTCAGATGAAAGATTACTTACCATTGAACAAAGTTGCAATCGGCAAAATGTGATATTGATCAAAGACGTGTCCCATTGAGGATAAAATTGTTCACTGAAGTCTAAAACCAGAATGTGTTATTGTTTGTACTGGATTTACTGCCGATGGAAAAAGACCATTGAAATGCAATGATATTAGAGTTAAGGTTGTGAGGATTAAAATGTTTTAAATAATTTAATTAGTTTAAATATTTATTATT
>JBBMKC010221738.1:0-12169 GCA_037834085.1 Bipalium vagum
TCTTGGTAGCATTTATTTTCTTCCAGATAATGTGACAATGAATTCTTCACGCTATAAAAGTTGTTTAGAAGAGAATTAGATTATAAATATGGATACACATGGATGTACTATATTCATGCAAGTTGGTGCACCATGTCACACTGCGAAAGAAGTTTAAAAATGGCTCTCAGAACAAGGTATTGATCTTTTAATTTTCTTTGTTTTCTATAGGTGTTCCTAAATTTCCGCTGGTATTGTATATTTATTTTTTATAAGATATTCGTTTAATTAACAGATCGCTCTGTAATATTTTAACATTCAGTTTCATAATATATATTTAAGTGTACTTTTTTATATTATATTTTTTTAAATATTTCATATTATTTAGTTCTTTATTTTTTTAAAAATATTTTATTAAAAATAATTCATTTAAAAATAGCGGTATGAAATTTTCTTAAATTATTATAAAATAATGATTTAATTAATTTTTTTTCATTATTATTATTATTTAAACTGTTATATTTTTGTTATTTGAAATTTTAAAAACATTTTGAATCATTTTTGTTTTATTATTTACATTTTTTACTTATATTATTCTATTAAAATAAAGATTTTAATATTTTTAACTTTTAATAATACACCCAATCTGGAAGTGAAATACAATCATCAGTAATAATAAGTGTGAAGCCACAATCAAACGATTTTCTAAAAATGTCATTTTTCTTTTTTATATATTTTATTTCCGTATTTTTATTGTTGCCCTTTATTTCTTGATATGTTCTCTTTAGAGATTTATTTTTATTTTCTCTAATATCAATTTTACGAAAATTTTTTTTTACAATATGTTCTGTATTACTTGAACATTCAACTTCACAATACTTTCTTTTAACTGTTTGTTTATTATTATGTTTATTAAATTTGTTCATCATATTTTAATTTGTTGATTTTATTTATTAATACTAAAATAAAATGACTAAATGAAAACAACTTTATTAATAATAATAATTTAAATCAAAATAATTGGATAAAACTTTTAAAATATTATAAAAAAAATTAATTATAAAATAGTTAAATTATTATATATACAGGGTGCGTTAGCTATTTGATGACAACAATTGTTAAAATATATCATGATAATTTTTTTAGTTGCGCTATATTTGATTTGCAATATTTTTTGATACAAAATTAAATATTTGTTTTAATATAGAAATGGAAGAGATAACTTTTGAATAAACACAAGAAATGAAAAGGTATGCATATATTGTTGCATTAGTCGCCGGACATAGTGACTTAGAAATTTCCAAATTTCTTAATGTGGTCAGATCGTTTGTCAATAAAATTAGAAAGGAATGTTTGGCATCTGATCGAAATGTCTCCTCTATATCTAAAAGAAAAACACCCTCACGTTCAGACATTGTCAGAAATGTTAATTTTGTTCAAAAAGTCCAGAGTGTTGTTCATGAAAGTCCCGGAACATCAATGAGAGTCATTGCCCATTGCCTATCGGTTTCTGAGTCAACAGTAAGACGAACGCTACACAATGATTTAAAATGCAAGTCCTACGTCATGAGAAGAAGGTATTTGTATCGGCAAAAGGCAAATAAAATCGTTTAATTCTCTCGAAGTGTCTTTTAAACAAAATCAAGCATCCTGATCATCCAAACATGCTATGGTTCTTTTCTGATGAAAAACTTTTTACTAAAGATCAAAAGGAACGATCGATGACTGTGCTCCAGTGCTTCTGAAGTCCCTAATGTTATGCAAACCAAGTTTCCGTCATCTTTAATGATATTGGGTGTTGTTAGTAACGAAGGTCATATTATGCCTCTTGATTAATGCATCTCTTTATATCGAGTGTCTGGATACATATGTAAAGCCCTGGATTTAAAAAGTTGTTCACGGACGGCCTTAAGTGTTCCAAAACGACTCAGCTCCCTGCCATACGGCATTAAAAATACAAAAATGGCTTTTGCTAAATTTTAACGATCATGTCACACTAAACTTATGACCATTTATATCACTAGATTTAAATCCTTTGGACTATTTAGTATGGGGCGTCGATGAGAAGGAGATGAACAAACATCTTCATAATACGAAAGATTCATTACGGGCTTCTATAAATTAAGCTATGATAAGTATGAACAAAAACCACTTGATCGCGGTTTGTAAGCTTTTCAAAGGCTGTCTTGAAGCTGTAATTGACGCTAAAGGCGATTTTATTGAATAAATAAAACTTGTGTACTTAAAACAAATAAAGTTTCTAATATTGTCTAAAAATATACATTCTTTTCGTGAAAAATATTACTTATTTTTAATATCAATTTTGGTCCTCAAAAAGCTGACGCACTCTGTATATCTTTATTATCGTCCCTCAGATATTATAATGTTCCATCATTTTTTAATATAATTTTATTATATTATTATATTATATGTTGAAAATATTATTTCGAAATAAATTAAGCCCCAAATTAATTGACCGAAAAAAATTATTTTAAATGTTTTTTGATAATGAAAAGTTTAGGAAAATGTTAATATTCAAATAAATATTAACGAAACTGAATAAAATTATGACTTCAAATTCCAAAATAATGGTTCAATTTACTCATCACAAAAAAGTCATTTCACAATAATATCACTTTGAAACAATTCACCTTTGTCTTTGTCTTGGCCTAATTCTAATTTTTATTCTGTTCGAATTTGTTCTCTTCCTTCAATTTTGATCTTACTTTGTCCTGCCTTATTTTTATTCAGCTCGATCTTTGTTCAAATTTTGTGCTACTCAATTTTTATTCTGCTGTTGAAAATTTTGTAGATGCTTATATACTCTCCAGTTTTCATCCATTGACCAATTGCTAATCATAGAAAGGATATCTTCTTTCTTGTGGTTTTGCCTACGCAGAAACCCTAACCTTTCAATTATCCACCTCAACATGACCTTAGTTGCCTGAGCTGAATAATTAATTTCTCAATCTAAGCTCACAAGCTCTTCATCTTTGCGTTGCCCATCCGCTCCATTAGGATAATGTCAATCTGGGAGCTATATATATTCAGGTCGTCCCAAACGTATTATCTCGATCTGAATAACTAAATTGATTAGCTTTCCTAAAAATCATTAATAAAATAATTATTTATTTTTAATTTTGGAAAAATGGTAATTATAATTTACCATTTTTATATTAACAATAATAATGTTATTATTATCATTATTATCACATTGACACAAAAATAATTAAAAGAATATCATAATATAATATTATCGTTATGAATCATAACTTATGATAAAATAAAAATAAAAAATAATATAATTTTTTCTAAATAAGAATTTAATTATAATTGAAACAGTATCAGAAAACAAATTTTCAATATTATATATTCCTCAAATATCAGAAAAACGGGGATGATTTATTGTTGTGATCGATAATATCTACTGTCAAGTAAGCACATTCTTGTCGTTGTTCTTCGACCAATGAAGAATTAGAAAATTTTCGAACAAGTCTGACAATTTTGAACACCACTACCTAAAAGACAGACATAATTTTAATTTTCCGAATAAATATCCAATCAAATGATCCCTCCTGCAAATACTCGCCACACAAAAGCTGATACGCACCGACGCAAGCCACACAACACATTTCTCCGTCATATGTTATATAATGCAGTTAAAACTACTTGTCTTTTAACTTTGAATTTATTTAATAAAAAATTTTTTAGGCTTTCTACGGAATACGATCAGTTTTGTGGCCAACATCGGCTAGTATGATTTTATTGTTCTTGGTTATTCCAAAATGTGTTAAAATTGAGTTTTTAAAGAATTAAAAATTTAGAAACCTTAATTGTGAAATTCAAAAGGAAATGATTTAAATTTTAATTTAAAAAATTTATCACCATTTTTAGTATATATTAAACTTCAAATAATACTCTAAAATTTTAAATTAACTAATTGTGTATCAAAATTACTTAACAAAGAATTTTCAATTTTATATCTAATTATATTTATTAGTAAATATTTAATGTTTTTATAATATATTAATTAATAAAAGAAATCTTAAAAATAATTTTCATTTAGGATATTTTTCTGACTAAAATTATATGAATATTTAAAAAATATTCCTTTATAATTTTTAACTTTAAATTTAAAAGCTCATTTTATAATTTTTGATTTCTGCTCGTCTTTAAAACATATTTAATATTTGTTAAAAAATTAATTAATTAGAATTTAAACTGTTATTTGTTTATTCAATTAAAAATAGATTTTGTTACTCAGATATCATAAACAAAACTTTTGAATTTATAAAACATAATTATATTTAGTTAATGCCACACAAATTGTCATTCCGTGTTATCAGTGCTACCAGTCAAGATGATTATCACAAGGCTATTGAAATTAGCAATCATATACCCTCGTCTAAAGGCTGGCAATCAGCAAATTTTTGTCTCTATCCACAAGATATTGTTATTTCATTAGAGAACCGATGTCAAATAAGAAAAATTCAAATTTTGTCACATCAGTATTTGATCGGTAACTTTTAAAATTTCTTAAATGAATGATAATTGATTTTACTAGCTACAAAAATCGAATTTTTCGTTGGTGATTGTCCAAACAATTCTCAAATATCACTCAATAACGCTAGATTTACACGATTAGGGTTAGCATGATAATTGCCTTTTTATTAAATCGAAAAGAAATTTTGATATTCAGGTACGTATCTTTATCGGACAATGAAAAAACCCAATTTAAGGCCAGAGAGCTCAAATCTGTGCACGTTGACGCCATTGGTCGATATATCAAATTGATCATCCACACCAATTTTATAAACAAGCACAACCATTACAACCAGGTAATGAAGACGTTTTCTGTTAAGAGTTACGATGTGTTTCATTTGCAGGTCGGAATTATTGCTGTAAATATTATTGGAGATGAATTAATCAATAGTAACGATGAGGTAAGAATCGAATTCAATTTTTTACCACATTTAAACAATTTCCAGGATGAAAATTTCAATTATTCTTCCAAGTGAGATGTTTTACTTATCAACTGAATCCCGATTAATCTCCCTCGACTTTTTATAACTCGATAACTGATACTTTTTTAAAATAAACGAGGTAAATTCAGAATTAATTAAAAACTCGATATTACCATTTCAAAATTGGTGATTGTGATTCTTGTTTTGGTGAAATCGGTTTTTATAGAGAGACATTTTTATTAGCTGATTCTTTGATTTGGTTTTTTTCATTTTGTTTGTAATTTGTGGGGAAATTTAAACTGTCTTATTTATGAAATTGTCAGATTAATATTTTACGTTTTTTGTTAATTTGAAATCTTAAATAACATTTTCTCATTACTTTTAAAGAACCCTTAATATTTTAGTTAAATTTTCCTTTGAGAATCTTCGTTAATCATTTTATTTCATAAATAAAAAAATCATAGTTCTTGCGATTTTAATTTTTAAAAGGAACTAAGATTTCTCAAACTAAAGCTAATAAATAAAATGATTTATTTACTTAATATGAATATTATGATTATATTAACTAAAATATTATAGGGTTTTCATTTCTATTTTTCACAAAGGGTAAAAAAGTATAACAAAGCACATTTAATAAATATCGCAATTAAAATAATATAAAATCAATTAAATAAACAAAAAACATCCAAACACCATTTTATTAATCTTCAATTACTCTTTTGAGTCTTAATTCATTTAGGTAATGTAACACATTACGTAGCCATCCTTCACAGTCATTCGTCGAAATTTAAGAAACCATTAATTATCGATTGATTTCTGATTTCTTCAGTTTGAACTACACTCAGATATTATTCTTAAATAATAAAATTAATAATAATGTTTAAAAAATTTTTTTCTTTCTTATTATCCTAAAAACGTATTACTGCAGGAAATTCATTTAAATTTTTCTTTGGAATCATTTGAGTTTTGAGGTTATCTTATTTTTCTTATGTGCAGATGATCACATCCATCAATTTAGAATGTTTTAACGATTTTAGCTTATATTACTTGTCAAATTACGCTTTTGACTTTATACAATTCTTCGTGGTCGTAGTTAATGAGATTACATTAAGGTCTTCTTCAATTCTTAAATGTAGGATATTGTTACTGAACCTTTAAATTCTTTTGAATAAGAAATGTTAATTTTGTTCTTTTATCCACTCTTTTTTCGTTCATTTTATTTAATGTATTTTTATATTTATTTATCCGCTTTTACAAAATAAGACGAATTAAGACGAAATTTACAGAGCTCCAAAAAACAATTTTCTCAATGTTTACTTGATATCAAATTTTCAGTTACTAGGAACGCGAATTACTCTGTTGATGTCTTTTGTTTATAAAAATATTTTAGTTAAATAGTTTATTGATAATCATTGTTAATTTTATATATTAGAGGGCAACTAAGTAATTGCGGATTTTTATAAGGTAATTTTTGAAGTTGTATACGTTAACAATAAATTTTTTAAAAAGAATTATGACGCTTTCCGAAAGAAGGAAGAAGGAGATCGCAATAATGGACAATATTCTATTTGATAAAAATTATTTTCAGATTTGTCTGTTTTTTCACAATAACCGCAATTACTAAGTTAGCAATCTAAAATTTCTAATTTTTTTCCCATGGAATGTAAAGGAGAATTTTAGGATTTTTCCAATTTGATTAAAACAAGTCATCAGAGTCTAATTTTAAATTTTATATTATCCAAAAGACCAGACTACATTTCGCCCTCAGATGATTTGGCATTTGATATGTCTGTTGATCCGGAAACAGGTCGCATTATACGAAGCTTGGAAAAACTGAAGATTCAGGCGGCGGAAGGTTAGTTGAAATAATACGTTTTCAAAAATACAAAAATTTATTGTTTCCTCCAATCAGAAGAAGAATACGACCGGGCTAAAAAAATTAGGGATATGATTAACTATTTGAAAGAAGTAAATGACATCTTTTTGTTTTATTTCATCAATTTAATGTGAAAAAACAATTGATCCAG
Source organism: Bipalium vagum (assembly GCA_037834085.1). Classification (NCBI taxonomy): domain Eukaryota; kingdom Metazoa; phylum Platyhelminthes; order Tricladida; family Geoplanidae; genus Bipalium; species Bipalium vagum. Next base: position 6,971 of record JBBMKC010221738.1, read on the forward strand.
GTTGGGGAAAAATTGGGAAAATTGGAAATCGAAAAGCAAAGTGCAAGTGATCACGAAAATTTCGATCGAGCTAAAATGAAAAAGGAACAGATAGACGAGTATCGGCACCGAATCTATAAGGAATTGAATTTGCAAGATTTTCTTAATGTACTTTTAAAATTGATTTAAAAAATCGATTTTTTAAAATTTTATTTTTTCAGCCAGTCTACAGCCGACCAAAGCCCAGTGAGTATTTTTTAAGTTATTCTTACACTTTTTAACTTTTTAAGCTTAATCAGATTTTAATAATCAAAGTCTGTTAAATTTAAAATAAATGAATTGGAAATGTTTTAAAAGTTAGAAAAAAACATATATTGAATGCAAGTAGTTTTCATAAATATTCAAAAAGTTATAAATTTCATTTGAAAAAAGTATTCGTAGACTTTGCCTTTGTTACAAATACAGATTTCTGATTTTAATTTTTAATTGACGAAATTGAAGCTTCTTTTAATCATCTATTAGGTTGATGGGAAAATAATTTTCGCTTTTTCATCTCACAAATCAAAAGTCGATAATTCATTATAAAAAAATTTCTTTATCAGAGTATGTACGATTAGCATCTATTTGCTTTGTCAACATCTTACTAGTTTCTTTATATCGTTTCTGAAAAAGTCCGGTCACGGGATTCAATAAAATAGGCGAAGGTTTTTTAAACTGCTTATTTCGTAGGAAAATTTCAATAATGTTTTCCTTAATTATAATCAATTTAATTTTTAAAGTTTGAAATAGCACACAAGAAGGCTGAATTAGATGAATTAACTAAGCAGATTAGTGTCGTTCTATAAAAACAAAATCAACTTTCGAAATATTGGAAAAAATGAAACTTTCTCATTCTACAGCTTAATATGTAATTAAAAAAGTTTCAAGCTGGATCCACTGCAAATGAGAAGTGGTCAGACAGACCAAACTCACTAACATGATAAACAACATATTAATAAAATAAGTTCTTAGAAATTTGTACAACACATTCAAATTCAAGAACTATTTTCTGTGTTTTTTACTTGTTTTTCGTTACTTTTTTGTTGACCTATGTGAAAAAAATATAAAGATTTGTTTCAGCCTTTAAAAAAAAGGTATACAAATAATTTTTCCTATCATTTTATATCATTAATTGCAATTTTTCAATAACTGTTAAAATTCCTCATTAATTTTATTGATTATAATTATTACTGGTTAACAAAAGATTCTGTCACAATTTTTTTTATTGTCTTGAGATTTCTTTGGTTATGACATTGAAAGAGAAGTAATTTTTCTTTATTTTACAACATTTAAAATTGACGTCAGAACCATAAATAATAAAGATTTATTGTTTGATATTTTTATGTTACACTATTATTTTTCTCTATTTTTTAAAGTACCTTAATTACAATATACATAGAAAGGTGTATATAAATTCAAGTTTTTTACCGCCTTAACATTTTATTTTTGAAGTTAATTTAGGGATGAATTTTTATTTTATTTATGTAATAATTAAATAATAATACTACTACTAATAATAATAATATGACTATAATTATTAAAGACTATAATTAGATAATTATTTTCAAAATCTCAGAATTTTGGATTATTTTAAAAAAAATAATAATATTTTTAAAATCCAAATGGGTAACAGTCTTTTTTCTTTGTCACAGAAATATTCGTCTATGGAAACAGAAATTTTCCCGTTTTGTATGAACTAATACTTTATTGATGTTTCTCCTTGGTCCATGATTTTTTCAAATTTCTTCATTTACCTTTTCGTTTTATTATTATTTTTCACTTAAAATTCATTTTTTGAGGAATATTGAAAAAATAAACGATTTTTATAATAACCAAACATTATTTTTATGTTAAAAATAATTAATTATAAAAAATATATTTTATTGATATTTCAATATTTTATTTTTTATTATTATTATCCGATATAAATTTTTAATTATTATTATTTTCAGATAACAAAATAAAAATTTAATATTTCTGTTTTAAATTTATGTGAAATATGTGTTCGTTTATTATTATTATTAATATTAATATTATTATTATTATTATTATTATTTATTTTCATTTTATTAATATTATTATTTATTTTCATTTTATTAATATTATTATAATTATTATTATTTTTCATCATATATGAATTATTTAGAGTGTATATTTATGTCAAAACTGAAGTACTGAAACAAATAAAAATTGAGACTTAGTAAATATTAACACATTTCTTAAACACACTATTGTCTATAATTGTTTCTTAATGGTCCTAAATAAATAGCAATTTTTTGAATGATTTTTATTTTATAATATATTTATTATATCAATAAACCTTGTAGAATGTGAACACTGTTTTTTATTGTTTTTCCTTTCATTTATCTGCTAAAATTCCTTTAATCATTAATAAATCTTTGTGAAATGGATATTGAAAAAATGTCAAGGAATTATTATTGTTAATTAGTCGAAAAGACACCGGTGCCCGAAATTGAATTGTTCACTCATCGCGGATTCAATCAGAACAACAATAATAACGCTGTCATTAGTGCAGTTGAAGATCCTAAACCTTATTTTAACGTCGAAGACAGACCATTACCGGCTTTGAAAAATCAGAAAATGGATGTTTTGTCTCCACGAAAGATTGAAGTCAAAGAGCCAGTATTCGATGCAATCAATGATTTGGAAACGGATGTTGGAAATGATGAACAGGATGACGACATAATTCCCGGCATGACTAAAAGTGATTTGTCCGAAGCTTCCGATGCGATTGAGGTCTATGGATTGCCCTTGGTATGTTTCAGTATGATTGTGATAAATTCGTATAATAAATATTCGATAGATATTAATTTAAGTTAAATGATTAATATGTTACAGACTTTTTTCAACTGATGTTATCCCGTGTTTTATATTATTATATTATATAATATATATATGGGTGTATAATTATATTACATTATGTATTATCATTATTAACTCTTCAATATGATCTGAATATGAACAGGTATCCAGAGTTTATAGTAAAAACTGGTCACATAGAGAAGATGCTTTAGTAGAAATTCAAAAGCGCCTAATGGAAATATCTTCAGATAATGACAAAGAAGACGTTAAAGCGGAAATAAGAGCAGCTGCCTGTTTGCTCAAGAAGTCTTTTAAAAGTAGAGTAAGTGAATCTTTTGGCATTCAATTCTAATTGTTTTTTTTAATCTATCTTTTTATTTAATTAGAAAAATAGCTCGCATACTTTACATAAATTGATTTTGTAATACCGAAAGAAAATTTATTATAAATTTCATGAACATCACTTTTTCAATCGTTTTATCATCAATATAAAAAACTACGTAAAATCAATAAATCAAATAATTGATTTTTTCAACTTTTATCAGAATACAAATAATACTTATTGTTCATCTTGTCTGAAATTGTGATTTTATTAAATAATAATAATATAATTTTGATAATAATATATCCATATATCGTTTTGAGATGCAAAGTCATATTGGTTTCATAAAATATTTCATATTGATAAATCTTTAAATATAGATAAAATGGAAATTTTTTTAAAAATTTCTGTCTTTATTAAAACATTCTGAGAAATCTTATATCGATTTTAACTAATAGTTTTTAAACCGTAAATATTTATTGATTTGTCATACATTCACTGTTATTATTGAACAAAAATATTATTATCAAATAGGAATGGTCAAATGTGTTCACAAATTATACTGTTATAAATTTTCATTTTTATTTTTATTTCGATTTTATTTCCTTCAATACTTTTTTGAAATGAAGTTTAATTAACCGGCCTACTGTTTTCCATTCATATTTTCTACATTATATTATTAACAGTAATTATTTAATTAATTAATTAAATTAAAAATTGCATTTTTTTTATTTATTAAGAAAGAAAAGAAGAAGAGAAAGTATTTAAATTACGATAATTCCTTCTTATAATAATTTTGTACATTTCAATGTTCAATATTAATTTACATCTTAAAATTATTTTTTGATTAATTTTTAATTATTATTTAAGTTTTTGATAATAAATTTCTTTTTAGATTTACACAAATTTTATATATTTTTTAATTCTTGTTGGTGTCATTTTTTATTTTTCAATATTATAAATTTTATTTTATTAATATATGTAAATATTATATGTAATTTTTATAATGATTATTTTATGAATTGTTATGATTATTAAATAATAAATTTTATTAATTACTATGAATTTTTCGACATAATTTTCCATTTTTCTTAATTATATCAGCCTTGTGATTTATAGAGGGATTACTGAGTTAGAAAACATAAATTGTTCTTCATTTTTAACAGATAACCCAAGTTGTAAAATTGTCCATGGATATCAATAGACAGATTTTGGCTAATTTGGTCAGCCGCTTAGGATTATCGAAGCCCGACTTGCATTTTTATTTGGACAAAGTTACACCAGAAATTTTCAAATGTATTGAGGACAACAAGGTTCAAATCCGAGAAATGACGCTTCCATATTTAGTTGAAATGAGCCAATGGCCTAACGTGAGTTTTATCGATATTCTTTTGACTAATTATTATTATTTTTTTATTAATATTTTTGTTTGTTTGTTTTTTTGTTATTATTTATATATTATATTTTATCTTATATCTTTTTATTTTTATTTTTATTATTATTTATTATTATTATTATAATGATTATTATTTTATTATTATTATTATTTATTTATTATTCAGGTGAAAAGTTTTCCAATAATCTTCAGTGAAGCAATTAAGCCGTTTAGTAATAATATTCTTGTCAGGCCTGGTCAAATCAAGACTGAGTTACTGTTGGAACTTTATTCAATTCATGGCCTAACAAATCATTACTTTACACTAGATAATTTTATGAAATATTCTATTCAAGCCTTACAGCATAAGTCTACTGAGGTTATTCTTTTTCCACTCCCATATTATCGATATTTTAATCTTTTTTACTGATATTATTTGATTTATTTTCTTTTATTATTAATATTAGCTATATGATTATTTTTATATAATTATTAGGGTGTCCAATAAAAAATGAGCGTGAATGATGACATAAATTAAAGAAAATATGTTCTTGACTTAATAAATATAAAACATTGGTTATTTATTTTAAATATTTAAAATTTTCATTAAAATTAAAAATTAAAATTTTAAATAATAAAAATTTAATTAATTAAAATTTTC
>JBBMKC010221749.1:0-12166 GCA_037834085.1 Bipalium vagum
ATATAAATTGTCCAAATAAGTTCTTATCGATTTTATTAAAATAGCATTTTTATTAAACAGTTTATTTATTCCTCAGAAAATCAATGTTTCATTAGATTAGTTAAATCAAACATATAATATTTAAAATATCATTAACTCATATTTAAAGTTTTTAGTAGTCAAAATGGTGGACAAAAATTCAATCATTCGTTCGAGTAACGATCAAAAGCTAGTCCAAAATTTTCGGCAATTGGAGAAAATGCAGTATTTGAAAGAGCTGCTTATTTTTAGTTCCAAAAGTTTCGCTATAGTGATGAAAATCTAAAAGATGTACCGAGATCTTGAAGATTCGTTAACATAAACAATGATGATTTGAAATAAACAATCGAGTCATATTCAAGTCAAATATATAAGGACTTTGTTTGATATTTATTATCAACGAATAAATAATAACATTGCATGTGCATCAAATTGGAAAGAGATGGAAAATGACCTATAGTCGTAGAATATGCTGACAATACGATCTTCTCATCTAAGTCGATTGAAAGTAGAGCGATTTTTTCATAGAATATTGACAGCCGATGAAAAGTTGGTAATGTACTAATATTATAAAGAAAAGAGAACACTCCATTGGTTATCACTTATCTATTACTACAAGTTCCAAAGGCTGGATTAGTCAAAAAACATTTTTACTGTCTCTAAGGTGTAGGTGTGAAGGAATCATGAGTACCTAAAACTAAAAGAAACAATAATCATTCACATCTATTATGCTCAAATAGAAAAAATTCATGAAAAGTTGTTAGAAATAAACTGGCGTTAGTAATCAGAAATGAGATTTTATTTCTTCAAGACAATGCTTAGTCATATGTGACAAAAAATCTATGGACAAGATAAAGCAACTAGGATAACGTATAAAAAATGAAATAGGCATGATTTATATCAGGAATGAGTAACCTTTTTTATCAATTGGCCATTTTAAATTGTATAAGGTCTCATTAAAATAAGATTATGAAAATAACAGGTAAAACATTAAAAATACTAGATTTATTGTAATCGAAAACAATTTCTATGAGAAATTTGAAATTGGTTTGTTGAAACTATTTTTTTCTATATTTTGAGGTATTGATGACACAAAACACAGTTTTTCATTCGTGATTCAACAAGCTTGGAGAGGGTAGTCGTTTTGAAGTAATTTAATTGTGGAAAAAAGTATTACTCGCAAACATAAGTACTACCAAAATATGCAATAATTTACATTACACTTGTAATTATTAGTGAGAACTTTTCAAATATCATGTAGTATTGATAAATGTTTGATCTCGACATTATGAAATTTATCCCTCAAATTATATTCTTTTGTAAATCTATCAATTCCATTTGTAATTCATCTGGAACTGATTTCACACCTCTCTCAAAAAACGATGATTTTAAATCTATACACGAACTCAGTTATTAATTTTTGTATTTCTTTATTTCTTGAAAAGATTTTTTATTCAAGTATGGAAAATTTTAATTACTGTTAGAGTTTTTATGAAAAAGCTTTAAGATTATCAAATATAATACATATGAAGCGATATTTTCCTGGAAGTTTCAGATTTAAGTCACTCAGATGTCCAATTATATCGAGGAAGAAAGCAAAGTGCAACATCCATTCTGTGTTGTTAAAATATGGGAATGGATATTCTTTCTTATCTACAAACGATTTTATTTCATTTTCGAAGTCATCTATCCTTCTTAACTTTGCGCTCCTACTCAACCGTCGTGCTTCTGTGTAATAAATTACATGATATTCATTTCAAAATTCTTTTAATATTTTTAAAATTGTCAGTGATTTAAGGATGTTGATTTTAGAAAGTTAACTAGCTTTATACAGGTGATAACTAGTTTTATATAGATAAATATTGTGGCAATATAGAAATAAAATTTTATTAGAATCCAACATTTATCCAAAATAATGCACATGCAGTTTAATAAAATTCTGAAATTGTTTAGTATTCTTACATTTTTCATATTGCTAAAATCGGAGAAAGCATTTTAGACAACCAATATATTAATACAGTGAAATCTTGAAATGGATTGGGCAATCACCGGACATGAACAAAATTGAAAAATTGTGGGCTTTTATGAAGAGAAAACTGAAAGGAAGAGAAATTACTGGAAAAGACATGCTGAAAAAGTACATCTTGGATGAATGGCAACAAATTAACCCAGATTTCTGCAAAAAATTGGTTACTACGATGAATAAGAGATGTAAAATGATCATCAAGAATAGGGGTGGTCCAATTAATTATTAAAAACAAAATTTTGATACAAACTTTTTGTACGCTTATAATAAATGTATTCGTATGATTAATTTTCGTAAAACTCATTTTCGAACATTCAAAAATAATTTATGCTTACAATTATAAAAACAACTATTTACATATTCTTATTTTATATATCCGGGATAGCTATTATACTTGAAAACAATAGACTTTTGTAAACAATGTTTTCTTTTTTAGTGAAATTTTTATATTTTATTTGTATTATTATCGTAAGGATAATTATTGGAGTATATGTATATTATGATAGATATTTATTTATTATTACTGTTGAAAAGTCTTTAGCAAAAAGTAATAAAATAAAAGGTTTATTTAATTTTTCTTACAAAATCTTTTAAAGTAATTTTCGAAAACTGAAATGCACCATCTTATCCAATCTTGCCACTTTGCAATAGTCATTAGAAGGAATGATGTCAAAGAAGGAAAGTACCTGTTTACAACTCTTCTTCTGCCACTAGCATTTGACCCCTTAAATGTTTCTTGAAGGTTATGAAGAGCCAGGCGTTACAGTGGAAAAAGATTATCTTATCATTTTCAAGTTTGGTAAGACACAGTTTTACACTTTTCTAAAATTGAAATTCATTACAAAATCATTTTAAAATGACAGGAAAAAATGATTATTATAATTTTAAAAAAGTTTTATTTTCATCTCATAAAAAAGAATTATCAAGGGAAACTGCCATTCTTCCATAATGTAAAGATCCAGTAAGTATATGTAGTGAGACAGCTTTTTATGAATGGGTTCATTTTTACTACAGCATTAATTCCCTGTTTTATGACTCAACTTAAATTTTATGGGAAGATTTTTTATTATTATTTTTATTATTATTACAAATTAAGTGAATCTATTTTTGCAACAATGTGAAACCCATTTCTGTAATATACAAGTCCAAAAATATTCCAAATCTGAAATATAAAAATAATATTTTATTTTATTACCAAAAGAAAACATTATTTGCTCTATTTGTTTCTAACAGTTTAAATTATAAATAGACAAGATCTTTTAATATTATGAGGCATAATATATTGATTCAGTGAATTGTTATTTATAATTGAATTGGATTCTTATGTGGTCTACTGCTGCTTCGTCTAGAGACAGGAAGTGTGAGAGTGCTCTCGTAGCCCGAACGTCTTCTTTGAACAAATGACTTTCCATATTGCTCAGTATAAGAAGCAGTCCTTAAGCGACTGTTTATGGACTTACAGTGGAACGAGAGTATTTCTTTAAATGGCTGTCTGAAGTCTTTATTAAATTTGGCGTATATTATTGGATTGAGAAAGCTGTTGAAGTATCCTTAATGTGAAAATAATTATATTTGTTGAACAATTTACAATAAATACAATTTACAAACTTTTTTCTTGATCTCCCATTTCTCCTTGTTTGGAGAAATTATTTATTTCTTATTGAACTTATTGTGAAAACTCTTGAAACAAGTGTCACTCTCTTAAAATCTTTGTTAATTTTTCAAGTGATCAAAGGTAAGTTCTCATTAAGTCATTTCAAATTTTAACAAATTAACATTTTTTTTGTGAAAATAATTTGGCATTTAATTTCACACTAGGTTTTACTTAAGGAGACTTAATTTTATATATTGAGAAATTAAATGAAAGAAAATTGTAAATTTATCTATTCTCTTTAAAGGATAGTTTTTAATAAAAAAAAATTATTAAAAAAAAATAGTTGTTAGAGAAATAATCAATTGATAAGAAACAAAAACATAAGCTGTTTAGGGAACATCAAAAAATATGTAATTATCAAATTTTATTAATAGAATGTTATTTATTATGCATAATAATTATGCATAAATAACATAATCTTAAATAATTTATTGTTTAAATAACTTATGAAAATATTAAAATTAACAATATTTATTCATTGAAATTTAATTAATTATTTAAATATATAATTTAATACAGCGTACAGCGTTTTAGGTGTACAAATAAATAATTCAATTTTTAAATTATTTTCTGTAACTAACAGAGTTGTTTTAATATTTCAATCTACGATAAATATTTAAATCCATTATTAATATGGCATCACGGTTTCAAAAAGATCAATCAGAAATGTCGAAAAAATTAGGTCTAGTAATGTCTAACATGGAAACTTATAATATATAATGAATTTTGTGATATATTATTGGAGCTATTGGATGTGAGTGAAACAGTTACCGCGAATCGATACAAAGACCAATTAATCCGGTTAAGTCAATATTTGGATTTAAAATGCCTGTTTAGTGGGAAAGGAAAACTACCTGTGATATTGTTTCTTGACAACAGTAGGTCACATATAGTTTCAAAGACACAGGAAGCTTAGCTGGGAAATCTGGGAGCACCCGGCGTATTTATCAGACGCTAGTCCAACTGATTATCATTTGTTTAGGTCAATGCAACACAGGATTTCAATCAGTGTGTTGCCATACGAAATGTTAGACTTTCAAACAGCCAGAAAAATTTCAAGATGAAATTCATCAAATACGTGCAAGATAGCTTAAAGTTATCCATAACAATAGCGATGACTTTCATAAATTTCTATCCCTTTTAATAAAATGAATTTTGAAGATATTCAAATAATTTTGGTTGTTTATTTGTACACCGAATAATTTATTTAATGATTTTAATTATTTATTAATAAATTATCACCCATGATTTATCTTTCAGTGAATTATTAAATAAGACTACTTTAGATTCAAAAATTTCGACAATTTTTTGAATTAACTTTGATTTATGCTTAAGTCAAGGATGTTCTGTAACATTCACCAATTGTCTAATTGTCATTTGAAATCTAATTTTCCTCATGAATTGTAACCGAAGATGTCACCGTGGCTTCCAAAAATGTCAATGTTTTTTCTTTGTTTTCATTTGAATATAAATCAAAGATAATTATTTATTTAAAAATTTAGTTGTACTTTTAATATGATAAAATAAATAAAGCAGTAACAGTAAAGTACAGAAAACAATTTTTAATAGCGATGAAGGAAAATATTTAATGATTCCATATATGAATCATGAAGTTAAGTACATGAAAATTCATTTGGGATGCTCTCTCTATACATCACAGTGTTAGGTTAAAGGTAAAAAGCTGAATTCAGAAAGTTATCAAAAAATTATAAAATTGGTCTACCTGGTCCATTTATACAAAATCAATTATCAAATGGAAATCAATTTTAACAAGACAATGCTCTCATGCCTGCCTCAAGGTTATCAAAAACTCTTTTGGAAGTCCATGATATCAATGTATTTCCATGGTCCAGTATTAGTCCAGATATGAGCCCAATCGATAAGGTATGAGGTTGTTTTGAGTGCGTTCTAATACGAGCTTATGAACTACCAACTGATAGTGACCAGTTATTCACAACGTTGGAGAAAATATAGAATTATATAAGGAACAGCATATAATATCACCCTATTTTTATTGAAACCATGATTGACCATGTTAAGACTTTTTTTAACATTTCTGATAGTAAAACAAGTTACTGGTTTGTGTATATTTCAAAAATGTGAAAATACGTATGGTGGGTATTTTATATTGCCCATGACTGTGTTTTAAGAAATTGTTTTTCTAAATGTATTTAATAATGTCAGAATAATTAATAATAATTACATTTTAATTTGCCTCTATTTATTACTTTATTATTATATTAATTGATTCAGAAATATTAATAAAATTATTCTTTTTCACATATTTTTCTGTTATTTCCTTCCCTTTATTTCATTCTCGTGGCATATTTCATCTTTTATATTAACTCATGTAAATAAAGTTCACATGAACTTCAATCCCCACTAAATATATCAAATCGTTTCGTATCCTGAAATGATATTTGAAATATAGACGAATTTATGATAAATGAATTTGATAAAATTTTACGAAATCAAAATTAAAATTAATTAAAAAATACATTTTTATTTAATTTTTAATTATTTTGTTTAAATAGAAGACACTTTATGTCAAAATTAATTTCGTATAATTTTTATTAAATTATAATTTCCACTTAATAATTATTATAATGTACCATTTTTATAGACTGAAAAAATTTTTTCTTAAATAATAAACATCTTCAAATATTAAATTAAAAATATTTTCAATGTATTTTTAAAAAATTTATTATTTTTTTAAAACTTTTAAGAAGTTTTAATTATTTTAAACAAAATTTTGATTGTAATAATATTTTCCCTTCCATTTAGAATAATATTAAAAAATGTAAACTTTTGTATTATAAATAAAAAATTACAAAAATAAAAATAATAAAAAGCAGAAAAAATGTGACAAAAATTATTGCTTGTATTAAATTTGTTGTGGTTCTCATAAAATTATAAAAAAAATTTTACATAAAATTCAATTTAGTATAAATGTTATATTTATGGTACATATTTTACTTATGATACATAGCTATGATATTTTTAAATGTTACAAAGTAAAAATTTTTTATTTTTATAAATATATCCCAATTTATATTAAAATGAAATTCTTATTAAATATTTCTAATAATATTTTTAATTAATTATACACATGATTATTAAATTGTAATATTTTGATACCTTGGTGACAGAATAACAGATAATCCATTTCTGCCAAAAATTTTTAGCTTGTTACATTCTTAGGATATTTTTTTAAAAAATTATTATAAAAGTTTATTTTTAAGATAAATAGATACTTTAAGTATCAAATATTTAATTAAATTACTCTTAAAAATATTTTAAATTATTTTATTTATGAAAAGCCTTTAAAAATAAAATAAAATAATATAATATGAAATTGAAATTAATAATAATAATAAAAATAAAAAAATAAATGAATGAATAATAATATTCTGAACTTCAATAGAATAAAATAATTAGTCATAATTTTCGTATCTTCTTTAATTTTTAATTACATTTACAATTATACTCACGGAAAAAAGTAAAATGCACCCTAAAATCAAAAAAAATTATTATGAATACAAACATGCAATACATATCTATACATGAAAAATTAGTAATGAGTATGACCACCTTTCTTGGCCACACATTCACTTAGTCTGCTTGGCATTGATAAAATCAGTTCAGCTCTTCAGTATTAATCAAATTCCACTGCTCAAGAAGTCTATTTTGAAGCTGTATTCATAAGCCGATGATATTCGGCGACCTAGAATATCCCACACGTGCTCGATTGGGTTAAGGTCAGGGGATCTGGCTGGCCAAGGTAGTAAATCAACTCCAGCGGATTTCAAGTGTTGCATGGTAACGGAGGCTACATGTGGTCTAGCATTAACTTGCATATATTAAAGCCCTGGACAAAGCCGATTGCCTCAGGTTCCGAAATATCTGATATATAACGCAATGCGTTAATGTTACCTTTAATAATATGAAGTCTCGAATGATAAAATGTCAAAAAAGATTCTTAAAACGAATCACAAAAAAATAAAAAAAACAAACACAAATATTTAAAAACTCAAATACTTATAAACAAAAACAAAAAAAGATTGTGATGCCACATCCATTCATTTAGATATGATTATCATAGACGCCCTTCATTGACACGATCTTAATCTTCGGTTTTCCACAAATTAATTCATTTCTTTGCGTGTGAACATCAGTCAATAAAATTTATCTTGTGGTTGACAGTTTGACGATTTTCATTTTTAAACAGTCGGAAAAAGGCTCTCCATTCATCATTCATTATAACGGAGCCAGACTCTTTCGGGTCCGTTCATTTTTTTGGATTTTCATCTCACATTTTTTTCTTATTTCTGCATAGAAATTAATAACGACAAATTTTGAAACGCCCGTGTATTCAGTAGCTGAATTTTGTGATCTGACCAGGGCCCATAAATGTAATAAATGGACACATTTATTATGGGGGAATTTTGAATTTCTCAAAAAAGATTTTCTTCTAATAGAAAAATATCTGTTGTAATTTATGCAATTTTTCGTGTACCAGAGATATGAAACACAATCAATGTTTCTTTTTGATGTGCATTCCCTGAATATCGTGCATTGAAATCATTATTATTATTAATATTAAAAATTACCTGATAGTAATAACAGATTGTTTTCTCTTTAAAACAGAATTGAGTCGGATGTAACACCCATCAATATGCTGTTTATTAATTTCACATCCATTTATTTTATATCAACATGAAAAAATGGGTATGTTTATTTATAAAAAGATCTGTCAAAAAAGAGACTTGGTGTAACACACAGGTCTAAAAGGAGACTTGATAGTCATTTCGGTCAAAAAAGCATGATCCAAAATATTTTTGAAAATATAATTCATTAAGTTTTAAGATCATTTAGTCTTCGAAAATGAATATGGTTTTGTACTGGTAATGTTGTAAAATTGAACCGAATTAGTTTAGTGGAAGCATTGCTTGACGAAACATAATTCACAATTTGCGTAATTAAAAGAAAAATAAATTTAAAAGGAAGAAAAATCAAAATTCAAAAACATTTACAAAAGTAATGTTTTAAATAATCACAAAATATTAAATTAATATTAATATATTAATATTATATATTAATATTAAAATATTAAATTATTAAATTAAAACTCCAATGACAAACATGAAAATTATATAAAATTGTTGATTTGTTTGAGTTTTTAAAATGTATAAAAAATTACCGGCTGCCTTAATATGAATTAATAAATCAATTTTTCTGACACATCATTTTACAATTTTGATATTTTTCAATAAAATAATAATTTTGGTTTAATTTTATTTTGTGATAAAAAATGAAAAAAATTATAAAATTTTAATTACCAGCTTATTTCTTTAATACTATTATTTTCCGCAAGGTTTCTTATGTTCCAAATTTAGGATTAAGGTAGGTGATAAATAAATGGATATAATGTTTTAAAATATTATAAATTGAATAAAAATTATAATTGCGAATCATTTAATTTAAAAGTAAAATAAAATTCAGCTGATGAAGACTTAACGAAGTGTCGGAGCCAATTTCATTATTAAACTGCTAAATCAATGAAACAATTAATTGATCAATCTATGAAGATTGAAAAATGACTTTTCTCAGTAAGTAAAGGTCGAAGCAAGCTTAAAATTGATTGATGAATACCCTAAAAGTTGTACGAGTGTCTCCATTATCTAATAAAAATGAAATAAAAACCATAGGGAGACCCATACTTGAAAGCTTTACAAAGATGAGTATTGAACATGAAATAATCTCTCCCGATTGACAAGATTGGTATTATTATTAATATTATTTCTACATTCGACTATTTATATTTTGATTAGTATTTCGAAAGTCTGGATCTTCCAAGGTCATATAAAAAAAGTGTATTTTGTAAATTTTTTTATAAAAAAATATTATGAAAATGAATAATATTATGGGTTTTTCATCTTTAATTTAGTTTTAATATTGAATTAAAATAATATTGGTGTTTGATTTAAGTTATATAAATAAACAACATTGTAGCATAAATTTTTTATAACCAATTCCAAAATATATCATTAAAAGATCAATTTTAAATTGTTTAACTTTTTAAACATAACCAGGTAAAAAAAAGTTAAATATACACTATCTTTTTTACACTTAATTATACATATATATAATTAAAGATTTGAGAAGGCTGTTGGACGAAGACTCATATCATATCTGGCTGTCGCATTAAATATGACTCAACAATGCATTTCAAAACGTCTGGTAGCTTTAGAAATTATTCGAAAATTAGGAATTTGGATCCAACATGATTTGACAGAAAGATGCATTGAACGGCAAAAAACAATTTGTGAGTCCTTCTTAAGAGACAAAACAGGAAAAGTTTTTTGCATCGAATTATCACAGGAGACGAAAAATGGATTCGTTATGACATCCAAAACACAAAGCAGCTTGGGTGATGCCAGGTGAATCCGGTCCATCAACAGCGAAACAAAAGTTATGTTGTGTATCTGGTGGGATCAGAAAGGAGTGATCTATAATGAATTTTTAAAATCTTCCCAAACACTAATTGGTGAACTTTATCGATCACAATTAATTCGTTTGAAGCCAGCTATGAATGAAAAACGACTGGAATGGGTGACTAGACACGAAAAGATAATTTTTCAACATGATAACGCAAGACCGCACGTTAATTCAATTGTAATTTATTACTTGGAAGGTACAACGTGGAATGTCTTACCTCATCTGTCCTATTCACCAGACATCGCTCTTTCGGATTACCATTTTTTCACTCTTTGCAATCAGCACTTTCCAGAAAGCGGTTCAGTTCTCTTGAAGACCTCCAAAATTGGATTGACAGCTGAATTTCGTTAAAAGAGCCAGAGTTTTTCTTTCGTGGAATTCATTCGTTACCTGAAAGGTGGGCAAAGGTTGTAGCTTCCAAAAGAACATATTTTCAATAAATGTTTTTAAATAAAATTTGTAATAAATGTCTCTGTTTTCTTATTTAAAAATCCGGAGTCATAGTTGTACATCTAATAGATGTTCAAAGATAAATGATTTTCTTGGCATATGGAGAATTCAGTCGGATTACCTAGCCTAACGATCGCCAAAAAGAATCGTCACAAAAAAGGTGAAGTATACAAAGCTAATTTAACAATGAACTCGGACCCTTTCTACATGTAAAATGCCTGTAATCTGCAACAAAATATGCTAGTGTCAAGCAATTTCAATCCAAATGGATAATGCCCATCCATATATTGATAAAAACAATGTGAAAAAATTAAATGATTTCGGTGACAACATTAATTCAACAATCACTATTATGAACCAGCCAGCCCATGCTGATTTTTGGTTTACCAAGGAAGACATACTGACTTCCATATTCGAAATGAAGTCTTGAATTGTGGATAAGATCATTATTTCAAAAGGAGCCGATTTTGATGCTAGTCATCATTGATTAATATTAACATTTTATCATGTATATAGTTGTAAATATAGATTTTCTATTTTTTTTATTATAAATCAACTTTTTTTTATTTTGTATATTTTTATTGAAAATAAAAAACAAGAGATACCTGAGATGCACTCGGATTCTTCAAATCTGTAAAGATTAGATTATGAGAATCTTAAGAGAAAACTTAAGACATTTTTTTGAACATTTATTGATGTCATATTTGCTATACAATTTCATATTCAAAGATATTGTACAAAAACGTTACGAACCTATAATCCAATACAATTTGTTTAAATTTTCTACGTTACAATTTAATAATAAATGTTTAAAAATAATTTTCATTAATTTATGTTAATCTTAATTTAATAACTTTCTAATTTAGATTGATTTTAAAATTACACTTATCGAAATTAGGAAAGAAAATATCCTGAATATTTTGATTAATTTTTATTTTTAATTAAAATTTCCAAAAATTCTAATTAATCAAAATTAATAAACCAAAAAGCATTTCTCATTAAAATCTCAGATAACATCAAAGAAGGTTCAAATTCAAATCCTTTCAATGTATTTTTTCATTCATCAGAATCCATTTAAATGATAATTTTTTTAATGTTTGATGTTTTTACAAAGGTTTGAAGCAGTAATTTTAATTTCAGTCTATATATTGATCAAAATGAGCAAAAACGAAAACATAATAATTCAACACTGCAAAAGTACACTTTTCACAGGAAAGATAATTAGGCAGATTATTACGAAAAAATAGGGGATTTTACAGTTAAGAATCATATTATAAATTATGAAACGTGAAAAAAATAAGTCATTTTTAATTAAATTTTTATTGAATTTATCATGTTAGGAATTTTCTAAGAAATCCATTATAAATTGTTAGATCAGATATAATCTGTACAATATCATTACAAACAATGTCAGATACTTTTACTAACCGTTAATTTTTTATTAATATATAGGTTGCGTGAAAAGTTCTGAAAGCGAAAAAGAAAAAACGTAAATTTTTTATTTAAATTCATATTATTAT
>JBBMKC010221760.1:0-12166 GCA_037834085.1 Bipalium vagum
TAAGCTGTCAATCATGACGTACCTTCTATATTTAATTATTACTAAAAATAAAATGAATTTCTAAAAATTAAAAATTATATTATTATAAATTCATGCTACTGAATAAAAATCAGTAGCTGCTCCTAAATAATATTTAAAATTAATTTTTCAAAATTTATTTAATTACTTTTAAATTAATAATTATGATGCATAATTTTAAATTGGCCAGCGTATTAAATAAACTTTATTTTTCGCCGAAAGTTAATTTACAAAGATTATAAGATAGGAGTCGAACCTTAACAATTTCATACAATCAACAAAATTACTTAATTCGGGTTTTTTAAAAAATTTAACAGTTTTATAGTGATATTTTTTAATTTCTGTAAAAGGGGTTAAATTAGCATACAAGGAAAAATGAGTATAACTTTTTGAAATGAATAAAATTAAACAGTTTCTGGTTATTATTACAACAGAAATGGATTCTAAAACATAAGATGAATATTTAAGGGACGAAAATTGTAATTTTAACATTGTGAAAAATTTATATAATGAATAATTTTAATTTTAATTTTATATTGTGTATTTTAAAAATATTAGTTAACTTTCATTATTTGTGAAATTTTTTTGAAAAAATTAAATTTTTTAGTAGTATAATTTGATATTATTATTTTTATTTATTTACTAAAAAAGAAATTTATAATAAAAATAGTTTAAAAAAAATAGTCAAAAAAAGATTTGTTTGGTTAAGTTATTTTTATTATAAAAATAACATTAATTCAAAACTTCTGTTTTCGATAAATATTTAAATAAATATTTAAGTGGAATTTCTTCATTTTAATTATTTGACATAGTCTGGAAATATTTAATTTTCATTCTGTATCTTCGCAATTAGTAGAAATTTATTAATTTTAATATAAATTTTTGTTTTTAAAGTATTTATACTGGATTTACTATATTATATGTCTTAAAACATTGGTTTCTCATTCAGATAATCTTCTCTTATGTGGAAGAATCCGTCTGAGGTTTTGTTGGGATATTCATTATGGTTATATTTGTGTATAGAGTGCTTTAAATTTTCGAAATATATAGGACACAAGAAAAACAAAATCCTTATTTCATTTTAGAAAAACGGAAAGGAAAATTGACAGGCGGAATAACTGGGCTGCTGGTGGGAACCATTGATAACATCATTGATTCTAAGGTTATTAATAAAAAATTTTGTCTCTGAGAAAATTGTTAAATTGAGAAAACGTATTAGTTTTGCACTTTGATCGATAAAATTATCTTCATCCGAGAGACTACAGAGAAGTGTATAGGGTTTATATCTTTCTCAATCTTTTGTGTTTAAACTTATTGTCAATTTTTAATATTAAAATAAAAATTAAATCGATTTATTTTTATAAATAATATTTAAAGATAATTGATAACTAATTTTTAGTTCTCTATAATTTTATAATTATAGTAATTATTTTACGTTGATTTATTTTAATCAAATAATGGTCTTTATTTGTGAAAAGAAACACAAAATTGATTTTCAATTGTGCTTTTGAATTAAAGCATATTTAATCGAAAAATCAATAATTTTAATATCTATACTAAATAATAATAATAATAATAATAATATAATAATAATAAATTAATTTACTATTAAATTAATTTTTATATAATAATATTTGTACAATTTTCAACAAATAGTTTATTTCTTTAATAATGATGTTAACATCTATTATTTTGATATTGATTTATTTTAATATGGTTCAGTTTTAATTCTGTTATACTTATTTATTATTATTATTATTATTATTATTTATTTTTAAAGTTGTTTTATGATAATTATAAATTTTAATGATTATATTTATTAATATAAATAATCATGAATTAATTTTCGATTATTTATTGATTAATTGAATAAATAAAATAAATATGTTTAGTTTTTATTTTATTGATATTCTATTGAAAACATGATTTCTCAATTGAAAAGTTGGAGAAACAATTTTTGGTCCGATTAGTTTGACATGTGATTTTAATATATACTCTTAATATATAATATCCAAAATACTCTTAAATAATCGACTGAGATCAGTTTTACATAATTTTTATTTTCTTGCTTAAGTTTGAACCTAAATCACCTCAAAATTGAATTATTATTGAATTATGATAATTGTTAAAGTAAGAACGAAGATTGAAGAAATCACTGAATTTTTTATGAGAATAATAAAAATAATCATAATAATAAATAAAAATATTAATTAAATGAAGAATAATATTATTGATAGAATTTTAAATTTTTTGTATTTTTATTTATTAATATTTTTTATTTTAATCTAAGAAAATTATCATAACTTAAGTAATGTTTTTTCATTTCTAAAAATTTTGTTATATAAATTATTTATGACTATTACCATTATTATTTTAAAATTTTATTCCATAATTAATTGTAACTAAATTTGTTTTTTATTCGGTAACAATATCTAGAAATCGTATCATATGCTTTCTTATCTACCAATTTCGATTGTAACCCGTGTATATTTTTTAATGTATCAATTTTATATTAGTTGATAAAATCAAAATTTATGTTTATCTCATTTAATAATAATTAATAATAAAATTAATTAAAAATAATGAGTATAATTAATCAAGAAATAATTAAAATAATAATAACAATAATAATATTTTTATAATTAATAATGATAATATTAATTAATAATAAATAATTAGTAGTAAAATCAATAATAGTACAAATATTTTAATTGCAAAAATGAATTTTAACATTTGATAATTTCAAAAATTAATTATTTAGGCCACTAATTATCGAATTTTGATGAGAGGAATGGAAGACGAAATCAGATACGGTATCATTTATTTTTATAAATTTTCTATTATTTCATTATTTGATAACAAAAGACGTTTATAAATTAATGTCTTTATTATTTTATTAGTGTTATACTACGTTACACTGTCACATTAAGATAATTTATGAAACAATTATGCATATTTATGGTTAATGAAATCATTTAATTATTAGAATATTAGAATTAGAAAATCTTCGATCAATTATTATTTTATTATTAGTGCAAATTATTATTATATTTTATATCATAATTAATTTATAATATTAATTTTTAAAATTTTTTATTAAGTTATTTATCAAAATTTTACTATATTATTCTTTAAAAAATTCTTTAATTGTTTTTTAAAATTTTTTATGTTAATTATTTCTATTAAAGTTATTATAATAATTAATATTAATCATAATTTTTAGATTTTTTATTTAATATTTTTATTAATGATTTATATTTATTTTAATTTATTAATTTTATTATTTTATTTAAAATTATTTTTATTTTTGAAATTTTTGAAATTTATTTTAAAATATCTAAAAAAACTTCAAAATTTTGTTTTTGATGAAAATGATCTGAAAAAATAAATTAAAAACCAATTCTGTTATATCTGAAATCATTGAAAAAATCAAACGTCTTATTTTTACTGGAAAGTTGAGGAACATTTAGTTTCTTTTAAAAAATAAGTTATAAAATGTGAAATTATTTTATTTTATCGAAATTGATTTCTTTCTTGTTAAGAAAATCTAAATTTGCATAGAAAATCGAAAATTAGAACGTTTATTTTACTATACAAATTTGTAATGTTGAAAGGAAGTGAATCTATCTTTATCTGATAAATAATCAATGAAAGTTGCATTCCTAATTTGAATATTAATCGTTTATCAATAATCGATAATTCCCTTCAAAAATGGCTAACAGAAAAGTGAGTACTGACAATAAAAATAAACTAGTGTAATGAAGTGCAACATCAAATTAAACATGGATCGAGATATAATCTTGAAATACCTAAATTACCCTAAAAATGCCGATTTTGTAAAATTAATAATCTCTGAAAAAAGTATTTATTCGATCAGATGGACTTTGAAACGATTTTCTTTGTTTTATCGAATAGATTTAAATAATTTTCGTTTTCTAAATTCTTGTTTACATATTGCAACTGAATCTTGATTATAATTCTAAATCAATTAAAGGTTTTTATATAAATCAATAATACAAAGGTCGAAAATCGATATAGATAGATAGATAGATTTTTCCTGTTTCTTTGTTAATTTTTTTGATTAATATTATTACTATTATTATTTTTAAAATAATTATTAATTTATCATTTTTTATTTTTGAAATTTTTTTTCTTAAACTTTTGCTAATCAAATTCTTCGTTTTAGAAAAAATTAAGTATTTTAAAAATTGTAATATCATTTTCTTTTCCCTTTACCAATTATTTTATGAGGTTTCGATGGACAGTGGTAAGACTTTGATTCAAAGATACAAGAATCTGTTAGAAATTAATATATTGAGGTCAATAAAATTTGTATATCACCTGCAGAGGAGATTGTTTTACAGAAGTCGCAAAGAAAAAAGTCATATAATGAACAGGAAAACAAATACTTCATTGTAAACAAGCCATTGTAGTTTCTAATGAGAGACGAATTAATTGGTAAGGGTGAGAGGAAGATCATAAAACACTTAAAGAGACGTAGACCCATATAAGACTCTAATAAGATAAATGATAGATATAATCTAAAAATCAAATGGAAGAGAGAGAGGGACCGAGAAGAACATAAGATATCTTCAAATAGAATTTGTTTATTTAATTTGTATATTGGATTATACTGGTTATCGACCACATTTTTTATGACAAGACTAAACGGAAAAGAAGTCTTTTGTATTAAAAAGAATAACTCTGTCAATATTACCACATCCAGGGATGTCTATGTCTGAACTGGTGGAATATAGTAAACATTTTACAATACATTTTGAAAAATATATCCAAACATACATATATCGAGTAAAAAATAGTAAGATTAAACTCCGTTTAGCTTGCTCTATTTTTACCAGAGAAACATTTTAAATTTAATTTCAAATTTAAGTATAAATCGATTTCCATAGGGTGTGTAATGGAAATAATTAAATTAATGATTATTGTTTAAGTAATCAGAACAGGAAGAAAGTATTGTTTTTGTATAATGGAATTTCTTTTGGATAGTACTAAACGTATTCACAGGGTTTATTGAAACATTTTTTATTTTTTTGATAGAAATCGTTATTTTCATGTTTACTCAATACTATTGATTTTATTGTGATAAGTACTTTTGAAGGTAAGATAAATTAAATTTTTATTTATGAAGATCTTTTAATTCTTGACTTTATTGTGATATTTATAAAAATATTAATGTGCAACTGTGAAAATCGATATTTTGATATCAAAAATTTGAAAAAACTGTTTAAAAATTTAATATTTTGAAAAAAAACCTTTTTTATTGATTTATTTTTGATCTATGAAAAATCTAGAATTAATATGGGGTATATATATTATTTGTTGTCAGAGTTAGCTAAATGACACTTCACTTTTTTTTAAAAAGCCAGTTTATTGTAAAAATTTTTAAAAATTATTTTGTCACTTTTTTATTTAATTCTCGCACATTTTTGACATTCCGAATAATTAAATTTTCAATGACCTTTTCATAATCCAAAACTTTATCACTATCTCAATCTTGACTCGGGCAACAAATTTAATATTTGACATTTAATGTGATTACACAATCATATTTTTATAAACACCTTTTATTTTATCAATATATTACATAAAGGAAAAAATATTTAAAAATTAATAATATTGATAATAATAATAACAATAATTTATAATTTGAACCATTGCCTTAAAAATTCATTTTATCGATTTTTTTGTTCATTGATAATATTTTATTGAATTTTTTGTCTTTTGTAAAAATTTTAACAAGTATAATTTATCTTAAATATGAATTCTATTTCCTAACATGGAATAATTTATAAAAAAAATCAATTAACCGGACACTGTATTTGTTACAGAAATTTGCAAATCGAACAGTGACGCAAATATTACAAAATGTTGGAAAATGTTGGAAGATGAGATTTTGGTTAAGGTGAAGGAGTTCAGTCGGGAAGACGCTATTGATTTTATCAAGAATAAGGTGATGAGCCTTGCTGCTGTGGAAAATCAATCGATAGAAAGTGCGAGACAATAGATTTTTTCTTTCCTGAGATGCTCCGTTAAAATTGTTTTTTCGCAGCTAATGAAAGTGAGTCTTACAAGAGGGCTACGGTCAAATTTCTAAAACAATTCAACATGCCACTGGAAGAAAAACTTGTGAACTGTGAGTGCTTTATCTCTTAACCTACTTTATTATTTATAGTTTATCTCTTTTATTATTTCTCTTTAAGATTATTCGTGTTCTTCTTTGTCCGGAATGTTACCTTTCCAGGGTTGGCTATACTTGAGCTTGAATCACATTTGTTTCTATTCCTTTCTGATGGGTAAAGAAACTCGTATCATCATTCCATGGGTGCATGTTCGGGTAGGGTCCGCACAATAGAAATTTTTTGAAATTTATCTGTCTATTTAGGTTCTTGAGAAATCTAATCGATATTTCGGTCCGGAATGTATAACAATCAAAACAAAAGACGAAGAGGTTTGTTGAATTATTTTTTGGTAATATAATTAAAATATGGAGTGATTTTAGTGTGTTTGTGTTTATTGACATTTGTTTTTGATAGTTCGATCAATGATTTGATAGGTAAATTTTAATTATATTTTATTGTTTTGGAATTTTCTTTTGAATTTGATTTTTTAATTTAATTTATTGTTATAAATATTATTTGTTTCATAAATAATTATTAATTAATCATTTTTATATTTAATTTTTTACATAAATATTATATATTAATTTCAGATTTATATAAATATATATTTATTATTATTATACAATTATTTTTTTTATTATTTAAATAATAATAATAATAAATTTAAATAAAATAAATAATAAATAATAATAATAATAGTAATAAATAACGATAATTTTTAGAGATCTCATTTTCAAAATTAATGTTTAACACAATTTGTAATTTATAATGGGATTTTTGATTAATTACTTTAAAAATTTATTGATTTAAACCAATATTTATAATATTATTTCAGATTGTTTTTTAAATGATAGCCTTACTTCATTTTTTTAAAAATATTTATATTCTAAGCATTTATTTTATTAAAATTTTTATATTATAATTAAAATTATTTAACCTATGATTATGAACTAATAATAATATAAATAATTAATGACAATAATGATTATAAATTTTAATAATTTTAATATGAATTTTTGGTTAACCATCAGTAGTTATGATATTCACAACTATTGAAGTGAGGAACTCTGATTTTTACTGTATGATAAACACTGTTTATTGAAATATTAAATAAACAAATACTATTGGCTGAAACATTGTGTCATTCAATCAAATGATAACTTTAGAGTGCCATAGACGTTGTGACCTTACAATTGATTTAATGAGAATATTTATATATTTTTATTTCTAACATTGATTTTTGAACAAATTATAAACGGAAATAATGGCTTTTACTGATAGCAATTTATTTAAATAAGTACATTGCTTTTATTTAATGGAATTATTATTATTCTACATCATTTATATTTTCTTATTTGTCATTATTTAAATTATTTTTTCATTCTATTAATATTATCTTTATTATTTATATTTTATATTATTCTCATATTTTCTTTATTATTAAATTTTTTTTTGCAAAAATTATTATTCATTAATATTATAAATTATAATGAAAAAAATAGTTAAAATTAATAAAAAAAATATTTCCCTTCTGAAATAATTTAAGTTCAAAAATATTAATCAAAACTATTAATCAATAACCTTCTCAGTAATATGGCAACAACCTTACCATTTTACATGAAATAAACGATTGATTAATAATGTCAATTAAATTCTGCGTTCGTTACCATAATGATCACTTTCTGTCTTATGTGTACTGCGAACACAATGTTAACCACAACAATTCACTGCTAGAAAGAACAGTGGTTTGAACAAAAACATCGTTGATTATATTAAAAAATGTTAAAATTTCTTAATGAAGCTGTTTGAAAAAATCTAGTAATAAAATTCAAATAACATTTCACATTATATTTGTAACTAATATATTTAAAATCGATTGATTTTATATTGATTTATTATTATTAATTATATTAATATTTATTTTAAACCAATCAAAATTATTTTAATAGATAATTTTTAATTTTTGGCCCATTTTCATTTTAATTTAGTTATTATCAATAACAATCTTGATTAAATAATAATAATAGAATGTTTTTAATTAAAAATTATTTATTTATTAATATAAAGTTACTTAGGTTTCGAATATTTGTTATTTTATGATTAAGTATAAAAGTATCAGACTTAAAAACATAATAACTGGTAATATAACCTGTGACGTACATTGAAATTAAAATTAAAATAAGTTCATCTTTGATGACCAAATAATATATTTATTTATTCACACAACTTTAACATTCATATATAAAATCAAAGAGCAATCTATTTTCTATGATCTCTCTTTAAACGAGATTTATGTTTTAGCATTCGTTCACGTTCTTTCTAAACATTCAAGAAACATATAATCTCATGCAGCAATTGGCCAATATAAGTATTCAAAAGTAAAAAGTAACGATAATATTATCTGTATTATTTAATTGGTTAACCAGGCTGCTGGTTGAGGATGGATATCAGGAAGACCATCAGATTAAAGTAGGAGTTGAAAAGTATGAAGTATTTAGTTAATCTAGACTATTATTATTATTTTTATTATTATTATTATTTATTTTATAATCACAGTTATTATTATTTTAATGTTATTATTAATAATAATTTTTGCCTTAGCATTAATTTTAGATTTATCATTATTATTATTTTTATTGTTTGTTTTATATTATTTAATAATAAAACAATAATAATATTTTTTCTAATATTATTAATTATTTTTCTGATATAATTTTGTTGATGAAAATAATGCGATCTTCCCATTTTATCTACAAACAATTCGTCCACAATTATACTTGCCAAGGGATCGTGACCATATAAACACACATATCGGTTTAGACTGCATCCTAGCAAAGTGTCACGACTGAAGCGAGATTTCGATATCCAATCGCTAAATATCAGATTCCGAGAACTGTTTCGATTACCGATCAATGAAGTGTTGGACGGTGACATTGAATGTTCCCTGGTGACAGACTATAACAAGAAAATCGTCCGTGGTCGTCTGTACATTGCCCACAACTTTATTTGCTTTGCCAGCAAAATCCAAGACCAAGTCAAACTGATAATTCCCACCCGTGATATCATTTCATGTGAACCGATGGTCAAAACTATCAATCTTACCCATCACAACATCAAGAGTCCCTTCGTGATCACAACGAAAAATGTATAATATTTTTAAATTAGTGGATGTTATTTCAAAGTTTTTTCTCTACTATTTTCTAGAGTGTTTTCTTTTTCGGCAATCTTCACACACGGGACATGATTATTTCGAAAATAAACGGATTCCTTTCTGATTCTCACAAATCCGGGAGGTAACAAACACATTAATATAGAAAATCTTGTTTTAAAAAAAGTCTTTTTTCATAATAGGTCCAAGTCCGTCACTGTTGCCTCGGAAACGGATAATTCTTATTCCCGACCACTTAGTCTAGACAGCAATGGTAATGATATTTCTTCTTTATATCTTCATTTCTCTCCCCCAACTTAATTTTGTTTTCCACTTCTTTTTATCCAGTTTTTTATATATTTATTAAAAATAGAAATAAATCGAAAGAAATTCGAATCTGGTCGTTTCATGTTGCGCTTTGGAAGTGCACCGAAACCTACAGAAAATTACGAAGACCTGTTAAAGATTGAGAACAGACGCCAAAATGCTTGGATGAAATACTTTCTTGACTACGGTCGCGGTATGTCCATGTTCCGCACCTGTGAGCTGCGACGATTGGTTCTGGCCGGATTAACCAATAGTTTGCGTGCTGAAATCTGGATGGTCGTTTCGGGAGCACAGAATGAGGTTGGTGCAAGTTATTTCCATAAACGTATGAGGAAAACTTCGGATTATATTTATCGATTTTCTCCATTTATTCAGCTGGTTTTGAACCCGGATTACTATTGGACATTGGTCAGTCAAACAGAATTGTCTTCTAGTTTCGTTTCCGAAGAAATCGAACGTGACCTGCATCGATCGCTTCCTGAGCACCCGGTGTATCACACGTCCGAGGGATTGTCATCTTTACGACGTGTGCTTACGGCTTATGCCTATCGAAATCCCAACATTGGTATGTTCCGTCGTCCTTTTTCTTTGTTTGTCTCTTCTCATTATTTTTCATTTTCTACTTTATTTCTTTTTCTTCCTCCAACCGCCTTTTTTTTACTAAAAAATAGGAAAAAATCATTCATTTTCCTCATCATTAACCTTTCCAGGATACTGCCAGGCTATGAACATTGTAGCCAGTGTATTACTGCTGTTTTGTAACGAAGAGGAAGCGTTTTGGTTGCTCGTAGCGATCTGTGAACGTCTGCTCCCCGATTATTACAACATCAAAGTTGTTGGCGTCCGGGTCGATCAGACGGTTTTGAAAGATTTGGTCCAAATGTATCTTGGTATTGATTTACCATCCGATATCGCCGATGACCGGTCCAGTTTCACCTCCCATCCCGTGACGGAGATAATTGAAATGGTTTCCATTTCCTGGTTCCTTACCATTTATCTCAAGTTACGCTGTTTTTCCCGCTTTATTCAGCTTTGAATCTTAATCATTGATTTTTTCAGTGTCATGAACTGTCAAAATGCAGTTTACATTATGGATTGCTTTTTCTACGATGGAGCTCAGGTAAATTTCAGTTTAAATCAATTTAAAATCAATAAAGATACATTTCTAAAAATCAATAAAATTTTTGAAGAGAAAAATTTCACATAAAAATCAGTTTCGATGAATTATTTCTTAAAATCAGTAAAAATTGATCCTGAATTTTTTTAATCACTGAAATTGACCGAAAAAAATTAAATTAAAATAAATTATTTTATAAAAATGAATTTTAAAAAAATCAATAAGATTTTCAATGCACATTTCATTTTTTTTATGAATCAATAAAATTAGATGAAGAATTCAAAAAAGAATTGTAAAAAAAATCAATAAAATCGACCCAGAAAAAATATTAAATTTAAAATCAATCACACCAAGAAATAATTTTATTTTAAAAATAATGAAAGTGATTCAGAAATAATCAATATAATCGATCCAAGCTGAATTTTGTTTTCATTGATTTTTTAATAAATTAATGCTTGTTTATTTTAAAATAAATAATGTGTTTGTTTAATTATTTTTTCTCTTCTTCTTGGGTTCTTCTAAACAATTCCAGGTGTTTTGATTGAGCGATTCTCCTTGTTATTTTTGTGATTTTATTTTTCTATTTCCTTTTTTTCTTGAAAAAGAGTACAGAATATGAAAAGGGTTCTTCTGTGGTTTTTGACCATGTCTGGGAATTGTGTTATAAGACAAGTAGTGATCGGTTCTGGTAACAGAGCACAAAATTTGTTGCGTTGTGTCTTGAGACCCCAAATCCCGATATAGATCAATTTTTATTTGGCTTTTTGTATGGACATTTTTAGTGTCTTTTTTCTCTTTGGAAAAACTTATGAAATCTCTACTTTTCTTTGCACTGAAATATATAGAACAATAAGAGGAACGTTCACAATTTATTATTATTTAGTATTAATCTTTTTTGGAAAGTTTGATTTTTTTTTCTAAAAATATCTCTGAAAGAATTACCGATAATAATATTTTTAAATATGTCAATAAACGGCAGTCATGCATACATGGAGAACAGAAGATTGCGTTTAGTTGGATCATTATTTTATTGAGTAATTGATTTTCTCTTTAGAAAAATAAAACAGAAAGTTATTGATTATTAAACTTCTGATTTTGGTAGTTAATAATAAATTTAATAATAATTAATTATAATATTAAAAAATAATATAAATAAATAAATTGTAATATAAAAAATAATGGAAATAAAATAATAATAAAAGTTATTAATTTTTTAAAATTTCATTTTAAGGAGGGTAATCATATCACCATTCTTAATTTTATTATATTTACATTTGCTTAATAATATTATATTTAAAATAATAACTATTTAAAATTTAAATAATTATTTTATTTTAAATGCTAAATCTATTATGTATTTTATAATTTAATAATTTTTAAACAATTGAATTTAATATTATAATAATTTAAATAATA